>PVIH01010118.1:0-40583 GCA_004025045.1 Sigmodon hispidus
CTCTCTCTCTCTCTCTCTCTCTCTCTCTCTCTCTCTCTCTCTCTCTCTCTCTCTCCCTTCCCTTCTTCCCTCCCTCCCTCCTTCTTTCTCTCTCTCCCCCTTCAAGCTCCTGAAGCTCCTGGGATCAGGACGGCTTTGGGACTTTAGGATTTATTTGTTTACTCAGACCTCAGAAGAGCACCACCATAGGTCTGAAAACCAGAAATACCCTTTCCACAGTCAGCAAACTGTTCTCTTCTGGTAAGAGAAATGATTTTGCCAGTGCCCTGGGAGATAAAGGAACCCCTGTGTATGCTTTGGGCTCCAGCCATTTAATGCAGCTTCCTGTTAAGGCAAATGCCTGATAGCGCCCAGAACCCTATGGGGACACTTCCCTTTTCCAGAATCCCTTTTGCTCAGTGAAAACTTCTCTGAGCTTATGCCAGCTTTTCCAAATGGCAGCTAGCTAATCTGCAAAACTCAACCTGTGCAAAGATCAAAAGGTCAAATCTCTGGCTTTCCCAACCCTGGCTACAAATTAAAAGCACCTGGGAGAAGAGTAGTTCCCAAGCAATCACAGGCTGGAACCCCTGCCTCTGACCCATTGGATCAGAAGCTCCTAAGAGGGGTGAAACACTTGAATTTTTCCAAAGAACTTCTATGATTCTGATGTGCAGCTAAGGTGTTGTTAACACCGCAGTTCCACCAGAATCAGGTAACAGCTGTATTGTGCTGCACCCGTGACCTCTGTGCTTGGCATGTGTCCTCATTCCAGATCTTTCCTCCTCATGTCAATGCTGCAAGGACAGTCTTGTCACCAAGACCAAGCTATAGTGTGTGCTAGCTCTGTACTCAGAGACTCATAGTTGGGTTTTTCCAACTCCAAGGCTTGTCCCACCCCACCCAAAACAACACACATATATGTAATATTCATGTTTCTCAAATGTGAGTGATCTCCAAGGTGATTTTTATTGGTGTGTAGATATGACAGGAAGTGACACTGAACTTACCACAGTAACTCCTTTTCAATTCTCAATGAAATCTTCAGATTACTTTAGGAAAAAGGCTTTTATTTTCTTTTAATAAAAAAAAAAAAAAGAAACAAGAATCAATTATGTTTGCTAGTAGAAGGACTTAAATTACACAAAATTATTTGTCAGTGTTATTTTGGGACTCCATGAACACTGGTAACCCTAAGAAGGGGAATGTATAAGGACGATGTCAAGGTCAAAACCAAATCCAGTACAACTACTGAGATAATCGGAGGGGAAGTAGAGATAGGGGAAGAAGACATTGGCCTTGCTTTTGAGACACTGCTGATTCCACCTGCAACCCACCCCAACCACATAAGGAGATATAGGGCCTAGCAAGGCTCAGAGGTGAAATACAAAGCATGCCCCATGAATTAAGTTACACTGAAAAACAAAACTACAAAATGTCAAAGTTATAGGGACAGAAGTTCAAAGCGCATACATGGGAATGTACATGAAATGTGGGATAATTGTCAGAGGAATCAAACTGGATAGGTTGGATTTGTTATTGATACAACTCAGCAGAGATTTTACATTCAGTGTTGTAGCTCAAAGGGTGATAGAGTGAGTGATTGGTCAGAGCCTCAGTCTGGCTGGGGGACTGAAATACAGCCCAGAAAGTGGATGACATTAATGTTGAAGCCTGGAACTGCCCTAATGTCACAGAGGCTCAGTTGAGATCAAAGAGTCAAACCATTGGATTAATCACCTCTAACCTTTTTGACCAACTGTTTATTTAATAGTGTAAAACAATGTAACCCTTAAGGAGATACATGATTTCCAAAAGAGGTTAATGATATGAAAAATAGTTATGATTCTATTGTTGAAATGGAAGAGAAGGCTATAATACAAATAAGATGAATGACTAAATGCTTTTAGTTAAAAAAATAAATGCAGGTTCCCCAAAATAATTGGATAGATTTTTTTAAAAAAGTTTGTTGCTTGTTATTTTTATGTGTATGAGTATTTTATCTCATGTATGTGCTGTGTAAGGCTTGCAGTATCCACACAGGCCAGAGGAGGGTGGCAGAAGTCCTGGAATCAGAACTACAAATGGTTGTGAGCTGCCATGTGGGTGCTAAGAACTGAATCCAGGTCCTCTGGGAAAGTAGCCAATGAGCTTAGCTACTGAGCCATCTCTCTAGTCCCTAAATTAACATTTTTAAAATAGCAATGAACTTGTCTTGAAAGGCTGATTTTTATCTCCCTTTTTGGTAGATCCAAATTCCTAAAGGGATGAGTCAGAAAACAGACCATAGGTAGAGGGAAGATATCTAAACATGGGTGGTGAATTGTTATCACTAATTCATTTATTCAGTGTGTGTGTGTGTCTCTGTGACCATACCTGTGTCTGTCTGTCTGTGTGGATGTGTATATCTCTGTGTGTGTGTGTGTGTGTGTGCAAGTATGCATGAGTATGCACTTGTACATTTCAACCCCTGAGCTATAAAATGGCTTTCAGGAAAAAATTTGCCATCTATCTAACTAGTTTAATATTCCATATAGACAATTTACATCTCTAGCATCTTCTACAGGCACTAATTTAACTCAGGGATGTTTTCTTTGTAGCAATTTTGTAATTTTGAAGGAAATTATTTATGACATAACATGGCAACTGGGAAAATTTGCAACTTTCCTTTCATCTTTGAAAGCAAGATCTGAATTACATGTATAGCCCAGGAGATCTCTCTCTCTTTCTCTCTCTCTCTCTCTCTCTCTCTCTCTCTCTCTCTCTCTCTCTCTTTCTCTCTCTCTCTCTCTCTGTGTGTGTGTGTGTGTGTGTGTGTGTGTGTGAGAGAGAGAGAGAGAGAGAGAGAGAGAAAATTGTTACAGAAATCCACTAAGCTCCTTAGTCTTTTCTGAATTTAGACTTGGTCAGGTCAAAACTTTTGAGAAAATTCAAGTTTAAAAAAATTCACACACACACACTATTATTACACACACTATCACACACTACCACATACTCACACCCCCATAACAGAAACCATGACTTAGACTTTGGGAGGTTGTTTTGTTTGTTTTTGTTGTTTGAGTCAGGATCTCATTGTGTAGCCTTGGCTGTCCTGAAATTCTCTATGTGAACCAGGCTGGCCTTGAACTCACAAAGATCTGCCTGCCTTTGCCTTCTAGGTGCTAGGATTAAAGGTGTACACCACTATGTCCAGCATAATCTCAGGACTTTAAGAATCCTGTCTCCGGTCTGATGATAGACCAAGAGCAGTTTGCTGGGGAGCTTCCATTGCCAATCTCACACAGCCTAGAATCACCCATGGAGAACTGTCTAGATCAGGTTCTCCTATGGACACAGCTATAAGAGTGCAGTCTTGCACACATTGAAGGAGAAAAACCCACCCTGACTGTGGGTTGCACCACTTCATGCTTGCACCTCCATTGGATATGAGTAAGAATGTGGAAGGTGAGCTGAGCACACCATTCATTCATTCAGTCATTCATTCTCTGCTCTTGACTGTGAATGTGACGAGTTGCTCCGGTCCCTCTCTTGACTCTTCTGCTAAGATGGACTGTAACTTGGAATCATGACCTAAAATAAAATCATGACCTCTCCCCACAGTTGCCTCTTGTCAGGCTTATTTTTATCACAACAACAGAAATCAAACCAGGACACCAGGAGAGGGGTCTGATGCTCGCTCACCCAGCCTTGAATTCCACCAATATAAAAGCAAGTGACAAAGCCAAAGAGTTATCTTACAAGGAACTTCATGACTTCAGTTTGAAAATCTGAACTCCCAGGGTAGGTCTCTCCCTTCCTCTTCCCTGTTAAGGCTCTGAGCATCCCGGAAACAGTTCTCCTTCAGGGTACATCAGGGATTTCCTACTCCCTGGGAAGGTTATTTCATAGATAAATAGTCCTGGTGAGGATCTGCATATTGTTACCAACTTTCTACCATGTGGTTCTTACTGGTTGGGAAAGGCTTGATGGCCTGAACCATCTTCCTCAGCCCTGGCTGCTCATTAAAGGCAGCTAAAGAGTTTATGTTTTCATATTGATGTCCAAGCCGTGACTCTAGCATTGGTGTTTTTAAAATTGAACAGCTGGTAAAGTTGAAGAAGCTGGCCTGCCTCAGTGAGACTGGAAACCCTCAACTGAAAATTGCAGAAATTCTGCCTTTTAACTAGCTGTGTGATCGCTCAATTTTTTTCTTATATGAGTATATCTCTAGGCTCATTTGTCTTTCCCCAAATACAATGAAGTAAGGCAAAAGATTAAGATATTTTTTGTTAAAACAAGATTTATTACACAAAAGTAAAGCAGTAGGAGAAGCCTGGAGCCAGAAAAGACGGTCACATCTTTGGAGGCTACTTCCTGGAAGGATTGAAAGAGAACTATGTGATGATCAGCCTCATCGGAGAGACTGTCCAGCTAACATCTTAGTTACTGTCTCCTCCAAATGCCCCAAGAACACCAGTCAAAGGGTGACATACCCACCCCCCTTTTCCAAGTGGAGTTGGCAGTGCTTGTACGTGAATTGTATAACTCTGGTGCTATTTAAACACCCGGGAGGAGGGTGTATCTCGTAATCCATATGGGCTTTGCCATCTGTAAATCTAGAACAGCAAATGCTCTGTTTGCTTCAAGAGGATGTTTTCCTTGGCAAGTGATGTTGGGAATGCCTCTTCCATAAAATGGCAATAAGGTTGGCACTCTGCTCAGAAAACCGCCATGCTTGCTAGGGTTCATGGGATGGAGCCAGGACCAGTGACTCCCCAGGCATCTGCTCCTTTAGTCCCAGGACTTCTGTTTCTTGGCCTGCTTCCCTCATGGTTGATCTTCTCTGCCCACAAGAACAGAGACATCAGTTGTGGTGATGAAAAGGAAGGGAACATGCATCTGTAGGGAACAGTGTCAGAGGAGAAAGCTCTCCTAGCTGACATCTTTGTAAGTCAACAAGTCAAACGGAGGAGAGGAGGTCATTTTCTTCCTCATCTCTGTGGTCCTAGGAGAGAACTGCAGAGGCTTACATTGTGCATGAATAAAAGCTGCCAGGTTTAATTAATGAAACTGGAACTTACTCTGTAACCCAAGCTGGCCTCAAACTCAGATCTACTGGGAGGAAAGGGGTAGGTCACCACTTCCTGTCTTTCCTACAGGCTGAGTTCACTCTCCGATCATCCTGGGTTCACTGTGGGTAGATCTCTTCTTTGATATTCCAGATTGGTTTTATTAAATATATAACATGCCACCACAGGCACATGCCTTTAATCCTAGCACTCAGGAGGCAGAGGCAGGTGAATCTCTGAGTTTAAGGCCAACCTGGTCTACATAGCAAGTTCCAAGACAACCAAGGCTGTCTCCTAAAATAAAACCAAACAAACAAACAAAAGATACAGTATACCCAAGTAAATTCGAATGTCAGGAATGCAACTATTTTTAAAATTAGAATATCTTAGCTGTGACGTGGCACATATGTAGACAAAATAGGTAGTGATTGATAACAGTTCTAACTGGGTGTCCTGTCAACTAGAGTGAGGTGCAACTATATATTTAATAAAGAGCAAAGAAATATTCAAGTTCCAAACCCACTGCTTGAAGTTAAGTAAGGATAAGTGTACAGTCACATGGTCTGCTGATTCAGGCTAGGAAATAAGAGGTGAGTCTCCTGGGCTCCTGAACCGCTGCCCAGGTTTCTGTTTTCAGAACGTCTGGCTGCAGTTGTGAAATCTCACAACCCAGAACAGAAGGATATTGAAGTTCTCAGATACAGAATCAAAAGGGCTAGGACTCTTGACAAAGAGAGACCCACATTAAATACAAATTGGTATTTGTGACATGTACCTTTACAAGACAAATAAGGAGGTACCACCCACCTAGTACTACATGCTTGAGCTTCTAATCATGAGAGGCAGATAAGCATCATGGAGTGTTTATTTATTCTCAACAGCACTTCAGCGTGATTGAAAAGCACCAGTCTGGGTTCACCTGTGTACCCAGAGACCTCCCCCGTGGCTTTTGACCTTTGGGCTTTAATAGAGGAGCGATGAGAACCGGTTAAGCTCCTTGCCAGGATGTCTGGACATCTTTCAGTGTCTCAGTTCTTAACTACAGTTCAACATACAGGTCTCCATCCATATCCAGGGGGCTTCTTTCCAAGGCATCAGATTCCAAAAGCTGCAGCTGCTTCAGTCACTGACATACAGTGGCATAGCATTTGCACAGAGCCCCCAGAAATCCTATGGTGTGCTGTAAATCATGTCTATGTACTCTGTAAGGCGATATCAAAGCTGTGGTGATGATTCTGGTACTTTATTGTTCATGAAAAAGAGACAGGAAAAAAAATCAAGTCTCTACAAATTCAGATAATTTTTTTGAAATTTTATAAAGTATTTTGGGGATCTGGTGGTGTAACTCAGTGGTAGAACATGGGATATAGCATGTGCTTAGTGTGTAGGGGGGTAGTGTATGCACATAGAAACCATAGGACAGACTTGTGTGTTATCTTAGATGTTATCTTGGGAGTATTATTTCTCAGGTGCTGTCCACTTGTCTACTTCTCTCTTTCCTTTCCTTTTTTTTTTGAGATAAGGTCTCTCATTGGCCTAGTGTCCATCAACTCCAGTTACTGGCAAGCTCCAGGGATCTCCCTTGTCATCCTACTGTATCTAGAAAATTACATAGGAACATTGTTACAAAGTCTGGTTTTATGTTATATTGTTATTATTTATATTAACTTTAAATTTTTTGTTTTAAACTTTATTACAAAAAATACTTCAAGTAAAAACAGTTACATGTGGAAATTAATCAGCATCAAAGACTATATTACTCAATGAATTTTTATACAATCAGAAAGGAAGCCATGAAGCTTCACACTGGATTTTGTTCTTTCACGATCAAATTTATTTGTATTTCTCTACAAAAGTGGAAAAAAATCCATGACAGAGTTATAGCTAGTTAAGCAATTAGTTTTACATTTTTTGAGTTCTTCCTAATACTTAACTTTTCTTATTTTCTTCCCTACATGGTATTCTGTGCCCACATACATATTTTTTACACATGTACATATATTATTGGCTATATTCTTCAAATGAGCAAGAACATATTAGCATTCTAATAGTATTCATTAAACAATGATTTCCCCCAAATTATTTACTTGGTTTCTTACAAGGAATAAAATAATGATGCTTAGATTATTTTCTCCCAGTGACAAAGAACTAAAAGGTGACTGAACTCTGCAGAACACTGTGATAGTAAATTTAGGAAAAACTATATAGGTGATCAGATTATAACAGATTCTAGTAGAGTATAGAAACCATATGCTTAAACAACAGTGTTCCTTAAATTTATGGGAGAAATGTTAACATTAGCAAAATTCTAGCCATTAACTTAATCCCATCTAGAAATCTGAAGAACATCCACCCACAAGACAGTAAGTTCATTAAAAGATTAAATTGAACATCACATCTTATCTGAAGCTCTGCCAGGAGACAGAGACAAATACAAGGTTCTGATCGAGTGTAAACATTAGACAAACTCCTACTGAAATGGACTAAACTCCAGCTGAACCCCAAGCTATTTTAGATCAGTCTTTGAGATTCCTTGGGTAGAATTCCTGTAACATTTGAAGGTCTGAGGGAGAGTAGATGGCAGCCTTGTCCTGCCGTGCTCATGGGAGCCACCTGAACTCTTAGACACCTGCTTATTAATCTTAGAAATCAGGAAGGAAAAGACTCACAAAGACCTCACCATCTTGCACACTGCCATGTGGCAGAATATGGACTTTGAAAACAAACAGGAAATGGATGTTGTTGGAACCATCAGAAGGCATCTGCTTTAGTCCTGGAAAACCAGTGAGCCATACATTGTTCCCAGAGACTGGGATGCCAATGAGGGCTGTTGAGTCCTCGACATGCAATATCATCCTGTAGGCTAGTTAATATATGATATGCTTTTCTTATATTCCACTTGAGACTTGTTTTTTGTTGTTGTTGTTTTATTTTGTTTTGGGGGGTGGGGGTTGTACTCCTGTCACTCAGGAAGCAGAGGCAAGCTGATCTCTATAAGTTCAAGACCAGCCTTATCAAGTCTACTAGCAAAAATAAAAAAGATTTTAAATTATCACACAAATACAAAATAAAGAAATTAAGTTTAAAATCAAGTTTTAAATTATGTCTATGTATGTACATAGATATATACACATGCATGTGGGTGCCACCAAGGCCAGAAGTATGAAAGCCCATAGGGCTGGAGTTACAGGTGGCTATGGACCTTTGAAAAGACAATAAGTACTCTTAACCATTTGTAGACCATGCTGGCCTTGAACACATAAAGATCTGTCTGCCTCTACTTCTTGAGTACTAGAATTAAATGCATGCACTTTCACCATCTAGAAATAATTAAACTTTTTCTTTTTCTTCCTCTTTTTTATTATTTGATGATTTTACATCATACAGCTCATCAAACTCAGTTATCAGTCCTTTCAGTTTTATACTCACTCTTTTTTTTAAACTTTATTTATTTATTTATTTATTTATTTATTATTTGCCTTGGTGTTTGCCTGGAACTGGAACTACAGACAGTTGTTAGCTGCCATGTGGGTGCTGGGAATCGAACCTGGGTCCTCTGGAAGAGCAGACGGTGCTCTTAACCGCTAAGCCATCTCTCCAGCCCCTATACCCACTCTTATGATCTCCCCGTTTACAAAAAAAAAAGCCCATTCATGCTGTTCAATTTTCTACTGGGGCATAATTAAACATCCTGTGGCCAACTCCTTAAACAAAACCTTCTTCAACCACACCCCTGCCAGAGGCCATCAATGCAGAAGTGAAGCACTATGTCATTTAACTATGTTCTAGCCTTGAGCTCTTGTATACAATGGCATCTTTTTTTTTTTTAAGTCCACTAATGAGTGAGTACATCCCCTACTTATCTTTCTGGGTTTGTGATACCTTCCTCAGGAGGATATTCTCCAAATCCATCCATTTGCCTGCAAATTTTAGGATGTCATTTCTCCTTACTGCTGAGTAGTACTCCATTGTGTAGATGTATCACAGTTTGTTAATCAATTCTTCAGTTGAGGGGCATAGGTTGTTTTCAGATTCTTGCTATTATAAATTATGCTGCTATGAACATAGTTGAGCTAATGCTTTTGGGATGCAAATGTGTGTCTTTAGGGTATATGCCTAAAAGTGGTATTGCTGCATCCTTGGGGAGATTGATTCACCGTTTTTTGAGAAACCACCATACTGCATTCCAGAGTGGCTGAACAAGCTGACACTCCCACCAACAATGGAGGAGTGTTCCCCTTGTTCTGTATCCTCTCCAGCATAGGTTGTCATCTGTGTCTTTAATCTTAGTCATTCTGACAGGCGTCAGGTGGTATCTCAAAGTTGTTTTGATTTGCATTTCTCTGATGGCTAAAGATGTTGAGTACTTTTTCATCTGTCTACCAGCCATTTGTAATTCTTCTGCTAAGCATTTCCTCAATAATTAAATTTTTTAAATAAAAATACTACATGGTGTATTAATTCTTCTACAGGATATCTACCCAAAGAAAATTAAGTCAGTGTGTCATAGGAGTAATCTGTACTCACACATTCACTAAAACACTATTTGCTACTACTAAGAAATAAAAATAACCTATGTCCATCAGCTGATGCCTAAAGAGAGTGTGACTCGTATACACAATAGAATACTACTCAGCCCTAACAAGAGTGGAGCTCTGGAGTGTAGAACAACATGAATAGAACTAGGTATGATTGTATAAAGTAAAATAAGACAAGGACCACACCTGGCATTTGTGGGATAAACAGGAGTTTATCTCGCAGAAGTGGATGCTGACTAACAAAGACAGAAGGAGTCAGGGAGGTTTGTGTATGTAGGGTGTGTGCATGGTATTATTATTTTTTATGTGTGTTGGTGTTATGCCCATATGTATGTCTGTGTGAGGGTGTCAGATCCGCTGGAACTTGAGTTACAGGCAGTTATAAGCTGCCATGTGGGTGATGGAAATTGAACTGGGGTTATCTGGGAGAATAGTCAGTGCTTTTAACTGCTGAGTATCTCTCCAGCTCCAGTAGCACACACTCTTAGTCACTAAGCCATCTCTCTAGCCTGAGCTGCTGAACTTTGACTGAGGTATCCAACCACAAGGACAGCAGATTCCACAAAAATCACTTGTCTAGAAAGGAAATGAATCGTGGTTTCGTTTGCCATGTAGTTTCTGAATCCTCAGTACTCTCTAGGTCCAGGGTTTGAGAGAAGAGTCGCCCCTCCCCTCCTCCCTTATGTCACCTCCATGGACCAGTGGCTGGTTCAAAGTGCTTTACTCAATACTAGCTCAAGCCATGTTCCCCTAAATGCATCCCACAGAAAGATTTGCTCTCTCAGGGAGTATGTGTGCTCCAGATGTCTTTGAACTCTCACTAGAGGATGTGGTGGTAGCCATGTCAGATCGCTTTGCTACCCCTAATGGACTTATCCTGCTCCAGGTACTTTCCTAAGCAGAGGCTGACCACTAACCAGCTTGTACCTCAGCAGTGTGGACAAACCAATTTGCGTTCTGTCTCTCTGGCCTGATGATTCAAGTTGGAAATAAGCAGCAAAGTTACAGATGCTAGTATTCTGCTTACTATTAATGATGGTGTGTATGTGTATGTGTGTGTGCACTGGGGGGGGGCATTTCTCCTAGAAGTAGCAAAGCTTCGTTGAAACCGGACAGGGCTTCTACTGAGCTCATTTACAGGAACAGCCATCTCCTAGCTCATTCTCCCTACACTCAGCAAGGCTTGCAGTGAAGTTTCCTTGTCTACAGGTTCAGAAGATGTTCTCTCACAGAAGCAGCGAGTACCTCGAAGACGGTGTCAGCAACCCAAAATGTTGAGTAGCCCCGAGGACACCATGTATTATAACCAGTTAAATGTGAGTTCAAAGTGGCCGTAAAGCCGTTTTACCGGCTTTGTTTCCAGTTAATAATTCTGTTATTAATACCTATTCCAGCCCCTCCAGCCCCTCCCCCACTCTCTCCTGCTCTCCTTGTGAACATGTGCTTAGGCTCTTTATCTGTTGCTTTTATGTCAGGATGTCTGCCTTCACGGTGAATAATTGATGTGGTTTATCAAAGACGAGCAAGATGCATGCTTCATCAGGCTCACTTGAGCCCTTTGATCAAAAAAATTATGCTGTGACTTCTGATATTATCAGCATCTGCTTGCATTCAACACAAAATCACTTTGAATTAAAAATTAACGACTTGGTGCTTTGCTTTGACTGTGTGTTCTTGGCCCTATCCACAGGGAACTCTAGAATATCAAGGGAGCCAGAGGGAGCCAAGAAAACTTGGGTAAATATCTGTCTTCTTCGTTTTCAGCAACTGTAAACAGAAGGGGTCCTTTGTGATATCACGGAAAAGGCACAAATTTCCAGACAGCCTTCTAAAAATACTCCACCCAGATATTGCCACCATTCTTGACACTAGCAAATCTTTTTCACAGTAGCAAGTACACAAAACTTGAATCCATTCTGCCCAGAAAGGTTGAACTTGTCATCTAGGACAAATTTTATTTCTCCTGCTCATTCCAAGGAATTGGAATCATAATTAAAGACTGGCTGTGAGTTGTACAAAACTCTCCTTCCACAAGCAAGAGCACTTTTCCAAGTACAGACAGGCACCCTGCCATGTTTGATACTTCCTCATGCTCATCACTTGCAAGAAATGATGAGGAGTACCTGATCCGTTTGTCAACATCACAATGAAGACCAGAAAGGGGGGTGATAATTGGCACTGCCCTAAAATGACGGAGGTCAGAGGCAGAACTGTCTCTAGACACCAGATGGAGACAGACTCGACCATACAAAAAACAAAGTTACAATATGACCATAACTTTTAGATACTATTTACCAAGGCCCAGAAAGGTGAAAAGCTTTATTATCAGATCCAAGATACTACCCCAATGTAGGAACATTCAGAGCTGTCAGAATGTTGTCCCGTCCCACCCAACCCCTACACTCTTCTCCACCGCCACTACCTCCCACTACCCTTCACCACCCTGACCCTGAAACTTTAGGTATGCCAGGAATGATCATGGTATCTGTTTGATTTTCCTGTTGAAAATCCTCTTTTCTCTCTTGCAGACAAATCAAAGTGCTGGATGCAGAAGACCAATATTACAAATGTCTGTCCCCTGGGGCCTGTGCCCCTGAGGAAAATGACTCAGCCCACCCTTCCTTTTTCTCCTCATCACTCAGAGGAGATTCAGCTGCTCAGCACTGAGTTGTGCTGTCCAGCTCCCAGCTGTACTCCAGGTAGAAGCAATCATGGTAACTGATCATCTAAAAATAAAGTGCTATTTTGGGGTCAGCTTCTTTGGACACAGCTTGTACTTGAACCTTCCTGAACCACTCACAGATCCTTGAAGATTCTGTCCCCTTCACATGCCCTGCAGCCCAAAACCTACAACCTCTGGTTTCTTCAGCCCTTGAAAACACCCCTGTCTCAGTAATGCTTCGGGCTCCCAGCTAGAGAAGGGTGGGCAGTCACCTGCCAGCCAGTTGTGAAATCTGACAACTTGTCTATTTTTCCCATCAAGTGGAATTCAACAATCTCTTTCCTGCTCCTCTCAACCCCCGCCCACTTTGCTGGGATATTCTACATCTCTTTCCCCTAGGATCAGGGCCTCATTGCTGAGTACACTTGCCAGGAAGAGGGGTCCAAGATTTCTGTTTTAATGAAAAAGTCAAACTCTTTCAGATTCTTTCTACAGGGCAAATGAATGCCTCAGTTGCAGGTTGTTAGGTTGAAAGAGTCTCTGCCTGTTCCTTCTAGCTTGCCAAGAGAATCCCATCACGCTAGCAATGAAAAGCAGAATGTGGATAATGAGAATTTGGGCTTGTGCAAGTTTAGGCTGCCTGATTTTGTAGCTGCATTTCCTGGTCAGCTGTCTCCATAGGCTGTGACAGATGGCAGAGGAGGGATCTCATCTTGTCTATCTCAGACCTACTTCAGGGCCTAGGAGAGTGGACAACCAGTGCATAAGAATGAATTTATTAACAGCAGCATGGCAGGCAGAGGAGTTACTTAAAGATGAGTAACCACTTTTCTTACATATAAGCAAGCTCTGATATTTTGCTCAAGGTTGAGTTGTTTGTATTGTAATTGTAATGATATTGTATGATGTCATACTCAATATAATTCAATACACGCTGCTTTCTTGGGCACAAAATCTGTATAAAACAATATGAAAAGCTGCTGATGTGTGTAAAAGCAAAACTCAGTCTAAGACTTCTCTAGAGCAGTTGTTCTTAATGTTTTCTTTCTCTGCAATACTTGGTTGATTTGAAAAAAAAATACATTAGCGATATTAGAAAAATATAATCAAAGGTTGTTTTTTTTTTCCTTAATGGAAGGTTATAAATAGTTTCTGAAGAGAAATGATTAAGTGAAGTTGGTGTGTTAACTCTCCCTAAGAAGTGAACAGATCTCTGCACATTTCTACCCCCAGAAAAGACAACAGTGACAAGCGGAACAAAAGAATCCACCCACGTCTAGCTGGTTGAGCCAGTGGGTTAACGGGGCTTCCTGGAGCTGGAAGGGTGAGACAGAAGTTTAGAGCATTGGTTTTTGTTGTTTTGTTTTGTTTTTGTTTTTTCAAGACAGGGTTTCTCTGTATAGCCCTCGATGTTGTCTTGAAACTTAAAAAAAGAAAAAGAAATCTACATCTTGGGTTTTTTCCAGATCTTCCTGTAAAGGTAATGTTTCTATAGTGTGATAAGAGGCAGACAAAACAAAATAATTTAGTTGCTTAAGAACTAATGCTTGGGGTAATTCTGTGACAGAGCCCTTGCCCAGCATGTGCCGGGCTTAATCCTCAAAAACAAGAAAGATGAACAGATGAGAGAGAAAGCCTAGAATATACAGATTTTCTTTGAGTGCCTTTGGAAATTTCACTTTTATCACTGATTAATCTACTTTGATGTAACTGTTTTTTTTAACTATTGAATAAAAATTTTCATAGCTTCCTGTATGTCCACATATAACATAATTATAAATCTGCCTCATTTCTTCCTCACTAAAATGTATCTACAAATGAAAGTTTAAAAGAATAAAAAGAATAACTAAATTCTAATTCAGGAGTTCTGTGATAATTAACGATACAGCTGTAACTCCAGGCAATGGTTTTGAAACTGTTTGGTGTTGACTATAGTATGGATAAGGTAAACTACAGACTTTTGTCTTGGGCTATTTATAATGCTGTGGACTCGGGTGTGATCCTTCCATCAAGTAGATGGAAACATATTATAAGCTGGAATTTTATGTTCATCAAAATCATAACCACATGGTGAAAGAAAAAAAAATCAATAATCCAGAAAAGCTATACCAGAGATCTCATACCTCCCCATAAGAAGCAATCATTTAAATATTATTTCTGATTCTAGCCAGGCATGCATTCCATGCCTATAATCTCAGCACCTTCAGAGGCTGACACGTAAGGATGTCAGGTCAAGGCCATCTTGGGCTACATACCCAGACTGTCTCAAAGAAACAAAAATTATCTCTAGTCTGCTAATGATTTCTGCCATTATCTAAGCAACCACATGTCACAGAAAGACATGATGGTCTACAATAGGCTGCACATCCCACAGCAAAACATAAACTGCACCGTACAGCCTAGGTGTATACTAGGCTATTTCATCTAGGTCTATTTGTTTGTTTGTTTTACTTTTTCGAGATAGGGTCTCTCTGTGTAGCCCTGGCTGTCTGGGAACTCCCTCTGTAGACCAGGCTGGCCTTGAATTCAGAGATCTGCCTGTCTCTGCCTTCTGAGTGCTGGGATTAAAGGCACCACTGCCTGGCAATACCATCTAGGTTTGTATAAATCTGCTCTATGATATTCCAACAACAAAATCAATCTTTATTTATTAGATTAAATTAATATTAGAATAAATCAATATTATTTATTCTCCTCCTTAAGGTTTATTCTAGTTCCTCCCCTCCTTCCTCTGCCTTCTCCAGTATTTACCATTTTATTTCCATTGACCTTGGCTACCTTTTAGACCTTACCATGTATAAGTAAGCATTTCTCTTTTGAACTATTATTCCCTTTAACAGCAACCATGTGAATGTCTCTAATGTGAAGGAGGGTAGCAGGTTGTGTGTTGCTGTCAAGAGAAACAGAAATGACTCTGGGTGTAGAATCTCATGTAACATCTTGACTGCAGACTTTGCTGTTTGTTTCCAAAGCTGCAGCTGGTTTCTCTCGGGTCTACTTTTTTTCTCTCAGATTCTCTTTTTCTAGCTTTCTTTAAATAGGTATGTGCACAAAATAGAAAAGTTGTCTCAATGGTGTAGTACAGTGCAACCAACATGTAAGCACTCCTGAGTCGAGGGTCATCTGAACACTAGGGTGTCCCCTTCCCTCCCTAGGCCCGCATTTCCCCAAAGACACACTTATGACTTCAAGTGTAAATACTTTCTTGACTGTGATTAGAACTTTATACTCACAGTGTTCCCAAGGACTGTAGTTAGGTTTTGCCTCCTATGGTTAAGTTATGTGAACTCTGATAGCTTTATTTTCTAAGACTATCTTTCTCTAAGCATCCCAGGTTGGCCTCAAATATGTGATCATGCTCAGCCAATGACTTCTGAGTGCTAAGAATACAGATGGGTGCCACTACCTTGGACAGCTTTGGGAGGCTACATATAAATGGAATCACACAGTGAGAGAGCCTTTATATCATACTTTTCTCATCTAATCGTTCCCTTGATGCTGCTGCATACCTGTATTGTGGGATGTAAATAGAATTTGTGTGTTGTCATGAGTGTGAAGTAGTCTAGTGTATGACAATTGACAATGCTATTCTTTTCATGGAGAAATGTAAATTGTTTCCAATTTGGAGTTACTTTGGAAATTGCTGCTGTGAACATTGGTAGATCTGTCTACTGGTGTCTACTTTCATGCTTTCCTATTGGCCATGGTTTTAGGATTAGAACTGAAGTACAGCAAAGCATGCATTTCTTCACTTGTGCAGATACTGCCAAACTGCTGTGGGATATTGCTCTTGTACATTGTAAAGATGTGTTGCTCATATTGGTTTAATAAAATGCTGATTGGTCAGTAGCTAGGCAGAAAGTAGAAGCAGGGCAACCAGACTAGGAGAATTCAGGGAACAGAAAAGACAGAGTAGCCAGATACAGAGGAAACAAGATGGAAGTGCTGCACTGAGAAAAGGCACCAAGCCATGTGGCTAAACATGATTAAGAATCATGGGTTAATTTAAGCATAAGAGCTAGTCAGTAATAAGCCTGAACTGGCCCAGCAGTTACTATAATATTAAGCTTCCAAGTCAATTATTTGGAAAGCAGCTACTGAGTATTTGAAAGTTTCTGTTGGGACAGAAACTTCATACTACACCAAACTGTTCTCTAGAGAAGTTGTAGCAATCTATGATCCCACTAGTGTTAAGAGTGTTCCCAGTTTTCTGCAGTCGTGCCAGCTCTTATTGTTATCAGACATTTTTGCAAAGATATTCTGATTAATCTCTATTAGAGTCTCACTATGATTATAGCCTTCATATCCTTCATTAATAGTGATTTTTGAACAATTTCAGATGTTTTGTGGCCATTTTAGATAAATTCCTTTGTGAAATACATACTTTAATTGGATTAACTTCATTTAATCTAAAGGAACACATTATACATTTGGTTATGCATTGCAAATTGTTTGTTCTCTAGGTGGCTTGCCCTTCAGCCTTTTCCAAAGCCTTTGCTGGGGGAAAGTAAACGTGCAATATTAACAGTACAGTTTGTCCATTTTTCTGTTTTAGTTAGAAATATCACCAAGATGCTTGTCTTCAGACTCTCCAGAAAGTGCTGCTGCTTGCTTCTCTCCCTTAAGTTTTGCAATCTATCAGAACATCCATGCATCTGATATGGACAGTAGCCATCTTGGCCCTATTTGATGAGAAGGACTTTTCCTGGAGCTCAAAAACTTTAACATTTACATAAATCAAATGCTTATAAGTCTGTTTCTAGATCCTAAATTCTACCAACTCTTCTAATGTCTATCTTTATCTTAGATAATATACTCTTATGATACATTCCCAGTATATGAAAGAGTAAATTCTCCGAGTTTTTTTTTCCCTCAAAGATTACTTCATTAGGATAAGCCTTTTGCATTTTGTAGAATTAAGTAGTCAATTCTGGGAATCTAAAATCTTCAAAATTGAAGGAATTGACTTCTTCACTATAGGAATCTTTTTAATTTGGGGGGGGGCAGTTTCCTATTCCTTGTTTGTTTGTTTGTTTTTGAAACAAGATATCTGTACATAGCCCTGACTATTCTGAAACTCACTCTGTAGACCAAGTTGGCCTTTAACTCACAGAGATTCACCTGCCTCTGCCTCCTGAGTACTGGGATTACTGAATACTGTCACTGACCCACTATAAAAAATTTTTCTTATTCCATAAATGTGTTTGTAATCTTTTATATTATCTAAATAGTTCTTCTCTCAATAATAATTTAAAACCATATATGAAAAATCTTTCATCAATTTAGTTTTATTTCTGTGTGCTGCTATTTAAAATATTATTTTAAGTCTTTACTTATAGTCTCTCTGTGTGTTACCTTCCTGCATGTGTACTAAATGCAAGTATGATGTCCCCTAATCCTAATAGGAAGGCCAGAAGAATTATCATATTCCCTAGTACTGGAGTTACAGTTTTTAGGGAAATATGACTGACCTCTTTTTTTTTTTGAGGTCCCAACAACTTTGATAAATGTGCCCACTAGTAATGTCTGTAGATACTGCTGGGTTTTCTAAATACACAACTGTATCATCTGTAATTATCATTTTTTATCCTACTTTGATTGTCTTGATTCACCTCCTCTGTCATTTGGTGGTTACTTTACAGCCTACCTCCAAATAATCACGTATTTCTCACAAGTCTCCTGAGTGTCTGGGTATTGCCATTGATTTTAGCTAGTCATCTATGTTCCTGCAGCTAGCTGCAGAAAACTAAACAGCTTTGGTAGATCTGGGCTGAGTTCTTCTCACACCGGGGCTACCATGGGGAGAGCTGGGTCAACTACATGTGATCTCTGACTTGCTGGTTTCTCTCTAGGTTGTGGCAGAGTGTAAGAACGAGATCTAAAGAAGAAAGGAAGGGGCAAGGTGAGAGGAAGGGAGGAGGGTCTCAGAGCTCGAACACCGTCAGTTCTACACATTATTATAAACAAAGCAGATTCAAGAGACGATTGATTAAATTCATTCCTTGATTAGAGGAAATAAAAATGGCATTGGACAGGGCAGAGATATCAGGAGAGGCACTAAATCCGAGCCTTTCTTTGGGAACTAAACTGCTATATTGAATGAGTGAGATGTCCTGTATGTCGTTGAATAGGAAGGTTGATAGATGGTACTCTTGTCTATTCCCTAATCCCAAAGAGAAATCTTCAGTATTTTCCTATTAATTATGGTATTTCTTGTTCCTTTCTAATCTTAAAGTTATTTTTCTTATAAATCATTGAGTTTTATGAAGTGCTTAGCTAATGCATAATTGAATAAACCTGTGATTTTTCTCATTGATTTTTTTAGTGTAGTTACACTTTGTTTTCTTTCTTTTTAAAAAATAAAAATATTCAGTGGCAGACACTGAGCCCAGAACCTCATGTGTTCTATCCGGGCGAGGGCTCTGTCACTGGCTACTCTGAGTCACATTACTTTCTTTATGTTAAACCTATCTTGTACTTTTACATTAAAAACCTTTCTTATATAATATCATTTTACATTATGTTTGAGTTATTTCTTAAAATAATATCTATGCTCATGATGAAATTAGCATATAAATTTTTTTATTTCTCATCTCAATTTGTCTTTCTTTGGATTAATATAATCTACAGTGTCATTTAGTACCACTCTTTATTAATTTTTTCTTGGTTAACCTGTCCATTGGCAAGAGTGGGGTATTAATGTCACCTACTATTTCTGTATCGGAGTTCATCTATGGCTTTAGCTCTACTGGTGTTTCTTTTATAAAACTGGGTGCACTTGTATTTGATGCATATATGTTTAGACAGCAATGTTTTCTTCATGGACTGTTCCTGTTCACTTTTCTGTTGTTGTGATAAAATGCTATGACCAAAAACAACTTAAGAAAGAATCAATTTATTTTAATTACAGTTCCAGAGGGACATGGTGGCAGGCAGCTGGTTTGTCAATCTTCATTCATACATAGAAAGCAGAGAAAAAGAAAGCAGGAGCAGGGTGGGGCCATAAACCCCTAAAGCCCACCCCCACTGACTTACTTCCTCCAACTACTTTCTACATCCTAAAGGTCCCACAACCCCACAGACAGTGCCAGCTGGAGACTGAGTGTTCAAACATGAGCCTATGGGAGGAGGCATTTCTCATTCACACTGAGGCAGTTTCCTGAATCCATATAAAGTGACCTTTTATTTCTTCCTACCAGTGTTGATTTGAAGATATTAGAACAGTATCTCTTGTTTGCTTCCTGGTCTCATATAATTGGAATACCTTTCCCAATCTTTTCACACTAAAGTAGTGTCTGTCTTTGGTGGTGTGGTATGTTTCTTGGGGCAGCAAAAAAGCAGGCAGGATTCTGTTTTCTGATCTAAACTGCTAATATATGTGCGTTTTGATTGAGAAGTGATTCAAAGTTATTATTGAAAGGTATATAATAATTCCTGTCATTTTGTTGATTTAGTAGTATTTGGTGTTCTTTTAAGTCTCCATTTGCCTAACAAATACTTTACCTTTTAGGTTGTTTGTTTCTGTATTTGTGTTTAAATTCTCTTCCCTTTGAGGTATCACCTCCAGCATGTAGTGATACACTGTATATTTAATAAAGCTTGCCTGAAAATCAGAGGACAACTAAGCCACAAATTTAACCATGAAGGTCAGGGAGTTCAAGGCCAAGCAGAGCCAAGTGGTCGTGGCACTCACCTTTAATCCTAGCATTAGGAAAGTTGAACAAGGAAGTGAGATGTCTGGGTAGAGAAAGAGGAGACAGGAATTCGGCCCTTAGCCTGAACCCCCTTCCCTTTGGGCTGAGCACTCAGAGGCATCAGTCTGAGGATTCCTGAGGAGTTGCTAAGTGAGAAGTGGCTGTGGCTTGTTCCTCTGTCTCTCTGATCTTTCAGCTTCTCCTCAATATCTGGCTCCAGGTTTTATTATAAGACCAAGTAGAATTTGTGTGATACCAGTCTCCTCTATAGATGGCTTAGTAACGTAAATTGCTATAGGCTGCTTTTACTATGGAAATTTTTTCTCCTTTCAATACGACAGATAGTTTTGGTGGGTATAATAGTTTGGGTTAGTATCTGTGGTCTTCAGGACTTGAAGTACATTGCTTAAAGCTCTTCTTGCTTTTACAGTTTCCATTGAGAAATTAGCTATTATTCTGTTGGGCTTGCACTGAGCCATCTCTCTTTCAGTTTTCAATGTCCTTTTCTTGTTTTAGATATTTAATGTTTTACCTATTATATGCTATGAGGTATTTTTCTCTGGTCCTGTCTATTTAATGTTTTATTTACATCTTGTACCTACATGCACATTTCTTTCCCTAGACATGGAGTCTTTTCCTTTTTAACTTTATTGAAAATGTTAGCCATGCTTTTGCATGCAGTTCTTCTCCTTTTGTGCTCATAATTCATGATTTTGAACTTTTCCTAGTGTGTTTCCCAGATCTGGTATGTGGTACTCATATAATTGAATGACCCAATTTCTCTACTTTATCCTCACACCCTGATATCCATTTCTCCATATAATCCATTATATTGATGAGGCTTTCCACTGAAGTTTTCATTTGGTTCATTAAATTTTTCATTCCCAGCCTCTTTTCTGGTTTTTTTTTCCCTTCAGTAATTTTTTTATTTCTTGTTGAGTTAGGTTTTTCATATTCTGATTTGATTTTCTTATTTTGTTCAGCTGTTTGTGTTTTCTTGGAATCCATTCCAGATATCATTCATATCATGTGTGAATTCTTTATGTGTTTATTCATGTCCTTTTAGAATTCTTGAGCATACTTAGACTCATTCCTTTGAATTCTTTGCTTAGAATGTCATCTAAGTCACTATCACTGGAAGCCATTACTATGGGATTGATAGTTTTCAGAGGAAATATTTCATCTTGGCCTTTTTCATTCCTAGTGTGATTACACTGGCATTTGCCATCTGGGGTTAGATTATTGAGAATTTCTGGCACTCCTGAGTTATGCTTGTTTGGTACTTTGTGTTTCTTCTGTTTCATGGGTCTTGACTACATGTGGTTGCTTAAACTTCACTTACAAGGAGAGTTGGTATGGTTCACAGGTGGTATTGCTGAAGGTGATTATGACTCTGTAGAGGGAAGGGGCATGATATGACCTCTGACCTTGCAAGCCAGAATCGGTAGCATGGGGGATGGGAAAGGAGGTGCCAGGAGAACTGGTTTCATGTGTTCTCTGATAATTAGAACCATGGTTTGTAAGGCATTATGGAGGTTCCACAAGCTGGATATGTAAGGAGCATTGTCTGTATATGCCAGGAGTGGGCAGTTCACGCTGTCTCACTTCCTTGGTCAGAGAGCATGCTCAGTGGTAGAGGTGTGTATTGTGGGTTTTCCTATGTGTTCACCAACTCCGAAGAGGAGCTGTAGTTCTACTGCGAGTTCCAGAGCACTCTGCTTGCTTGCTGGCTGAGTGGGCAGAGTGATGGAGCATGTCCTGGAGGCAAGAAGCCAAGGCCCTCGGATCTGTGTTAGCGCTGGTGCTCAGGGGTAGGTCGGGGAGTGTACAAGAGAAGAGAATGAGGACCTCTTACCTTCCCCGGCCAGTGCTAACCAGGGGCAGGAGGACTATGCCCCAGAAGCAGAGGGTTTGGAGACCCACTGACTGTCCACGATGTTTAGGGATCTATTGTTGAGCTCTTCCAGTTTACAGCACTGGAAAGAAGTGAGACAGCACAGCTCTCAACAGTAAGATATAGAAATCAGAGTCAGAAGAAGGCCCAGCAGGAAGTATATGATACTTAACACAATCTTGAATGATCACGGGGATGCCATGAAGCCTTTAGTGTGGTTTAGAGAAAGTACAGCCTCCATAGCACACATATCCCAGATCCCTATATACAACCAGAATAGCCCAAAATATCCAGACAAATGAGACAGCAGGAAAATTCAGTCCTCGATGTAGATTGGCAAAAACATAGAATAAAAAGTAACAGTGAAGAAGCAATATGGAGGACCCCACAGGCTCCTAACTAGGAAATACTAGGGATTTTGTTAAGGAGAACAGGATTTTGTTAAACAGCTGAACATGGGCAGAGCTGGCATCTGGAGAGAACTTATTGGCAGGGGAATGAGGAGAGAGACAAGGTCAACTGAAGGATTCCCAGGGTGAGATATCAAAATTTGAGAAGACGTCAAAGCTGGAATAATAGAAGGTGAGTGGAAAAGAGTGTGAAGCCCTCACATCCCAGGGAACTGAGGGCAGGGGGCTGGGAAGAGCAGATTTAAAATGGTCTCGTGCTTAGGGCTGGGGAAATGGCTCAGAAGTGTTCCAGAGGACCTGGGTTCAAATCTTAGCACCCATATGGCACCTCACCACTGTCTAACTACAGTTCTAGGGATTCTGACACCTCCACATACACACACATGCAGGTACACCAGTTCACATAAAGTAAATCATTCAAAAATGGCCTTATGCAGAAATGAGTTGTATCTTCTGCAGCATATTAACTGGGTGTCTGAGTTGATCATTTTAGTTTCCTGTGGCAACAGACTATTGCCCCCAGAAAGAAAAGAAATCCAAGTCAGTTTCGTGACTATCTAGAAACAATTAGAAACCTTAAAAAGTAGTTCAGGACTGAGATTTAAACTGGAGATGGGAGGGATAACGTTTTTCTATGTTCATAAAAGAGATCATGAGCCATCAATCTGGTACCCAGGCTACAGGTGTTTGTTTATCATTAGTCTCTAATAGGAGGTTTGCTCAGGGCAATGTACACTAATGTTGATATGGGGGGTTTTATAAAGTGTTTACTGCCCTGGTGACAGCTGATATGACCTCCAGTAGAACAAGGCTATCATATCATCTTCACCATTATAGACATTTTAAAGTTCAGAGACTGTCAAGTAAATATTTAGGGATTTCATTTTTTTTTAATGCATAGGGTACAATTGATTTTCCCCCAAGATAGATTAGTGGGAAATGAAGATTTTTTTTAAAAAGAGATGCCAGACATATTTTCTCCTTTATTTTGTCTTTGTATAATGACTTGCTCACAGAACCAAATCCATTCGCAATCAGCGAAACAAGGCCCTGTATCACTGAAGACTTCTCAATAATGTCAACACCTGATTATTGATCAAGCTAATCAGTTGGTAACTGCATAGATAACCACTTCACACTGTGTTGGCTGGTTTTACTTTAGAGGATTGGGTGAGATAGCTCCTGGATATGTGAACCGCTTGGACCCCCAATTAGTGATCTTGTTTGGGGGAAAAAAGGCCTTTCTAGAAGCCAGGTATTTGGGAGTTCAAAGCCTTGTGAGGCTTCTGGCTCACTGTCTCTGCTTCATGCCTGGTGCCATGCTTCTGGTCCTGGTGTTTTATCCCAGCAACAGAAAGTAATTAACACTTCACTGAAGGGCCCAGCTAACTCCAGTTTTAATACACTTATCAAAAGTATAGCCAGGTTTATGCATTTCCATGTGATCTGAATCAGAGACAAGGTGTGACTAATGAGTGACTGAGACAAACCCCTGTGGTTAGCTTCTTGTCTAAGTGAATCTCTGAGATTTACTATGCTCTACACCAGCCTCTTGGTCAGTGGATGCAAAGAATGTCACTATATTTCACACATGCTTGAATTGATAATTTAGTTCGCTCAGACTTGAAGTTCTGTGAATTCACCCCTGAGGTGCATCAGGTGGTCTTTCTGCAAGAACATCCTTGGAGATTTTTTTTTCCTCACTTACCTCCAATGCTCTGCTGCCTGAGCTCTGAGTAAGCCAAGGACCAGGGGATTCTGTGTACCAAGAGGCACTTGGAGAAACACTGGGATACAGTCACTAGTCAAGCCTTTTATGATCTGGGTTTAGAGTCCAAGAACTTCTTCGCATCTGTCACCTCTCTTCGAAGAAGGGAGGTTCTTCCCAGACACACACACCTCCAACACACACACACACACACCCCACCCCCACTCTGTCTTCTGCAGGTGAAAGAGAGAGCTGTGTTTCTGTGCCCTGGTCTCTTTTCTGTATTTTTATGGCTTTCACACTGAAACTGAGGTGGAAATTTGCTTCTATCCAACTATGAATGTTGATGTGAGCACTAACACTAAAGGAATGGTATTAGGGCCAATTGATCCTGGAGCCAAACCAAATCAGTCAGTGTCTGTACCATCCTTATAAGAAGTGGTTTTTCCCAAGGTGGTACGTTTGTATTTAATAAGAAAAGCAGTCAGCTTGGCTGGCATGGCTTATTAGACCAAGAAGACAGAAAAAGGAATGGATACACAAAATAAGATAAGGGAACAAACACAGAAGACAGTGCACTCATAAATAAATCTTTAAAAACAAATAAAATAGAGTTTTTTAATTTGTTAACACATTATTATGATCTTCCTCTGCAAACAAGAACATGGGAAAAGGTGTCCTGATATCACGGAACATGTCTGATTTTGTATCTGGTCTTTCCTGGCTCCTCCCAAAGCTCACTTGAAGATTGAAGTCACCATGATGACTCATAAGCTAAGGTATTCTTAGGGCTAAAAGACTGGGGATGAGGTCTTATCTATAATAAGAATCGGGTCTCCCTGACCAGCACATTGTGAGCACCAGGTGACCCAGCTATACCATAGCACATTGAGTATGCAGTCTATGTCTTTGAGGAAGCAGACTCTGCAGCAGCAGGACATTCTGTGTTAGGTCTGTTTATATCTCTAAAATGCTGTAGAACTGCTATGAGTAGACCCTAGTAACTGATGCTCTTCTTCGATGGTTCATTCCTACAGTGAAGGCACATGGAAGGTGCTGAACTGTGAGGACTCCAAAACTCCCAGAGTGAAAGGCACAGAAGCACACCTGTCATCTGAGTTAGTGTCCCCCCTCTTTCCCTTATTCATTGTCTGGCTTTTTCCGAATACCGCTAGCATGTTCCCCGAGTCTCCAGAGCTAGACAGTCCAGGCTGAAGCTGATGGCCTTGTGCTTAGTATTCAAAGACAAAGTAGAAAAAGCCTTTAGAAAATAGGAAAATCCTTGTTAAATCAGAATTTTCTAATTAGACAGTATTGCAGGCTCTCAATGGTTTAAATAAAATTCCCTCTTAATTGCCATCATCTTATGCCGTGTTAAGGAATGCCAAGTGCTTGTCTGGGTTTAGTTCCAACACTGAAAAATAATAATACATATACACAAGCACACATGCATACATACATACACACACACACAAGCACATATGCATACATATATACATACACACAAGCACACATGCATACATATATGCAGAATTAGATATATGTATGTATAATTAATACAAAGAGTAATTAACTTTCTTAGCTTTTCCAAAGCATGGGTTCAGAGCCTGCCCTCAGATTGAATCTAGCAACATTTTCATATAGGAGAAGGGAAGTGTTAATTTGTTTATGATGTAATTATGCTACTAACCATGTTTTCTTTTGTGACTTCATTTTTTAGTAGAATTCATTTTTCATCAGATGATAATATGTTAAATGCAGTGTTCTGTCCTCTTTAAAATCATATCATTGGAACTCCACATAACATCAGAGAAACTGTCCAGAGAGTCAATCCCTGCTCTTCCGTGTCCTGTCAAATATGGCTATACCACCATCATTGCAGTCAAATGTCTGCACATATTCTTACTCCAGCTTCTGTCTAAGCCAAAACCTGGGGAAAAATTTTAAATGGGTATCCACCTCCAATTCCTCACAATGACTTGCTTCCTTTGGGAACTTGCCATGATACTACACAAAAAGAGGAAAACAGAAACACCTTGACCAGTCATCAGGCTGATGATGATCTAAATGGCCCAGTACTTTTTGTTTGTTTAACAGACGTAAGTTATACATAGAAGATAAATTGCCTGACTGTCTGATTAACAAAATCTACAACATCACCCAATGCTATTTTTAAAAATGAATGAATACATACATCTCTATTTCTGCTTTCTAGTCTGAGCTAGAGAAAACTACTACAGCATTGTGATCTAGGCCTCATTACCTTGTTAATTAGCTAGCATTTGTAAAGTGCTTTGAAGATGAAAAGCATCCTATAAATGCTAAGAATTATTAAATAATATGAGAGGAAAATCATGAAATAGATACATTGTTAACATTAATTTGTATTTTATCTTTTCGTATCACCGTTTCCCTCGAAGCTGACATTTGGGGCTGAACTACAAATAAACTGGGGGGGGGCAGTGTTTGTTTCTTCAGCTGTGACTCAGTATCACAGTGGGCTCCAAATGCATACTTTCCCCAAAATGAGTTTTCACATGGAAATAAGTCATCTAGAGAGAGCCCCAATTAAACTGCTGGAGTGTTAGCTAGTTAAAACAATTCACCTCCATCCAATAGTTAAAAGACATGCTAACGCTAACTGAGCAGTGAATAAGCACCTCTGAAGTCAGTATGTGGTTCTAGCCAGTAATCCCCCAACTTGGGAGGCAGAGACAAGAGTATCTTCAAGTTCAAAGCCAGCATGAATTACAGACTGAGTTCTAGGCCAGATGGAGCTGCATGGTGAAACCCTGCCTCAAGAAACAAAATAATAAATAAAACAAAATTTCTGCTTTGTTCAAGACAGTGAAAAAGATCTCAGCGAAGAAAGCCATCAAACATGAGTGGACTTCGCCCCTGCTCCCTCTGTCCTGTTTCTGAGTCTCTCCCGACAGTGTATTGCGGAGTGTTGACTGGCTTCTACCTTCTCCTGTCATCAAAATAAGTTAAACCACATCTTCTGAAGCTACAGACTGACTTCCTGTCATCTCTTTCTCTCTCTCTCAATGCGAAGTGGGCAGGAGGCAAACCAGTTTTCAGAGGCCTTTGGCAGCCTGCCAGGAGCTGACACTCCGGAGAAAAGGCTAGAGTAAAAATAAATTCTTGAAATATGTGCATCGTGAAGACTTGCAATAAAACAGGAAATAACAGACGAAGAACCTTGGAAGTATCCGCAAAGTGTCTAATTGCCTAACAGAGAGTTAACCTTTACAGATCACAGCAGCATCTTTGTTGTGAAGCCCCGCTTGGTGATACTAAAGTTAATCCAGAATCCTGTTACAGGAAACTCATCCTTATTAAAGTAACATTAAGCAACTCCCTTTTTATTGATCTTCCCCCTCAGCTTAATGATAGAAACTTACTGATGTTTTAATAATAACCTCACAAGCTTTATCTCATTTTACTGAGTCTCCCTACTCAAAGATGTAGTGGACTCTAACTTAGCATAAACATTTTGCAGATGTCTTTAAAGGCCGGAGGAGGTGGGGGGGGGAGACTCAATTGAGCTTCGTGTTAACAAAGATGGCTGAAAAACTAAAAGATAAAAGGGAAACTCCTGTGTGAACATCAAAGAATTGTTAATGACAAGAAATACCATTAGGGTTAACAATGCTTTTGTTTCAGCCCTTTCACACCTGCAGTGTGTGCTGAGCTCCAGCCTTTGTTCCGAAGTCCAAATTACCTCCATTAGCATTTATAGGCCAAAAAAAAAAAAAAAATGGTTGCAAAAGCAACAGAAACCTACTTCTGGCTCTCCCCTTTGGCTTGAAAAGTCAGAAATTAGTTAGGTATCTGCAGGTTTCCCTCTGGTCACAGGGTGTAAGTACGGCAGAGAGGTGGAAGGTAATAGGTTGCAAATGAGTCTCCTGGAAACATGAGAATCGCTTTGTAACTCAAAAAAAAAGAGAAGTAAGGGGAGCTGCTGGGAGGATCGTCCAGAAGAAGCCCAGACGTGAGCAATGGCAAAATCAGAGCGTGAAATTCAGATTAGCCCTCCCCGGGCCACGAGAGGAAGGGGCATAGCAAGACTTGGCATGGCAAAAGGTGTAACCTGTTTTATTTGGCCCCTGAAAAATTTTAACAGATGGTGAGACCAGCTGTCTTTTTCAGCCATTTAATAAACTCCTCGGTGGTAACAGTTTGAAAAGTGGGGGATTTTTTGTTTTAGGCCAGAGGAGAAAATAAAGAAATCTGTCCCAAATTGTCTCTGCCAAGCAGTATAGCCTGGAAACACGAAAAGGTTAAGGAGGAACAAAGGTAGCCATGCAAATCATTGTCTTTGTGTGTGTGTGTGTGTGTGTGTGTGTGTGTGTGTGTGTGTGTGTGTGTGTGTTTTAAGGGAACCTCAGCAAAACCAAATTCTCTTATTTTGTCTCATTCTTTTTATCTAAGATGTTCATCTGTCTTTCAGAAAGAGATGCCTGGGTATTTAATATTCGTTGACAAGTGCACCACACTTTGAGGCACTTTGTAGAAGTCAAACGTAAACACTTTGTTCTGACCATTGAAAGGGCAGATTCCTTCTAAATCTCATAAATAGTCTAAAATGACTTAGATGCCTCCTCCATTTCAGGTCAGAACACAATGGAAGAGGTCTGGCTTTGGGGACTTAAATGTTTTCTAAAAGTGACATTTTTCCTCCCACCAATAAAATGGCAATTCTTAATAGTGAGTGTTACAAAGCTTCTCCCCAGTGGCTCCAAACACAACGCCCCCTTTTAATTTACAATTGTCATTGAGTGATTCCTGGTTAAGCAACAGCCACTTCCGGTTGACAAACCTTTGTTTTATCTGGGCAACTTGGGAAATTACACAGATAGACTTGGCAATTAAATGTGGAATAAGAGAGCTCTCGCTTTCAAGAATGACAGGAGCAATTGCAAATTCATCCAGATGACACTTCGAAAAAAGCCTGTTACACAAGACCCCCAATAAAGGATGGTCCTCACAGGTTAACAGTGTCTAGTAAGGCTGGGTATGGTAGCGCTCATCTCTCATACAAGCACTTGGGAGGCAGAAGCAGGTGGATCTCTGTGAACTGGAGGCCAGTGTAGTCTATTCAGCAAGTTCCAGGCTAGCCAAGGCCATAAGGTGAGACTTTTTTTCAAAATAAAAAACAAATGAGCAATAACAATAAAAAAGAATAGAAGGAAGGGAGGGGGGAGGGAGGAAGAGAAAGGAGGACATGAGTGCTCTTAGAATGAGCGAGAGTGTTTATTGTAGGTAAAAGGGAGAGCATAGCCAGAGACAGTGACATCTGGGAGAGTCCAAGGTGAGCAAGACCCCAAAGTGGACCATGTAGGAGGGGATGGAGAGAAGGTAGAGTCAGGAGCCAAGAAGGGGAAGGGAAAGCCCAGTCCAGTCATAGGGCTGGAGTTTAGGGTAGGGGGTGAGGTATGTCAGCCTGGAGACCCCTGTGACAGGCTGGGATTGAGGGATGCTGGGAGAACCTGGCAGCCAGTGTCAACTTTGATATGTTAATAAGCATCACAGCCATTTTGTCTCTGGTTTGAGACATAACACTTACTAACTAGTAAACACTTTGCTTAGCCTCTAGCTTGCCTTCTTCTCTTCTGGACCATTAGGAATGTTGGGGTCTTAAGTTGTAAAGTTGGGGGTGATTATGAAAGATATGATCACTAATATGCATTTCCTCACACAATACAAAGTACTATACTGAATTTTTAGAATGGTTAGTTTCAAGTAGGAAAGTTTAAAAAAAAAAAAATGAAACTTTGTAAGATACATTAAACCTATCTGCAAACTAGATTCATCCATGCTAGCGCAAAATGTCCAAACCTTTATAGGAATGTGAACCACTGGCAAGTAACAAATCAGATTTAAAAAAAAAAAAAAAAACACAGTATCTCAGAATATATAAATGTACTTTATCCTAAAAACAAGAGGAAAAAAATGAAAGATTCTTATACAACTCAACTGAACACACATACATCTATATAGGTGTGTATACAGAATATATACATGTATATTTCTGACATATCTTCATAAGTGTTGTATTTAACATAATTTCATTTACCAAAACATCCTGAGAAAACTGTAAACTTCCTAGCAAAAATAAAAGCAATTTTTTACTCTAGAGCAAAGAATTGCAGATCGGTAAAGCCCGTTAAAAAGTGATAAATTAGTCTGGCTGTGGTGGCACACTCTAGTCTCAGTGCTCCGGGGGCAGAGGCAGGCAGATCACTGTGAGTGTGAGGCTAGTCTGGTCTACAGAGCAAGTTCCAGGACAGCCAAGGGTACACAGAGAAGCCCTGTCTCAAAACAAAAAGATGATAAATGAATGTGAACCTAAAGATCCTAAGTTCTTTAGGATTGTCAGATAATATTAATTTCTCAATTCTTCAGGTATCCAAGAAACTGAAATAAAAGAGCGTGAGAATTCTTTGTTAGGTATTTCCTGATAAGATAAATTCTTTTCTTAAACTACATGATCACTAAACAGTTAAATTCTTAGCATTTGATTAAATGTTTTAGCAGATTAGCTAACAATTGATTATCCATAAGGAAATCTACCTCCAGCTTCATTGCAATAATGAACATAATTACAAACACTCAAAAGGGACCGAGCCTTTCACAAAAGAATGTAATTAAGGTCATTCCAAAGTTATCACTGGATATGTGCTGTGTGCCAGGCAAAGAATACCAAAGGTGTCGGGACAGAACTAAAGAATAAAATGGAAGAAAAAAAAAGAAGTATAAATGTTGAATGCTAAATTATAAGATTACCCACCCACCCCCCAAAATAGGATTTTATTAGCTCCAGAAGAGAAACAGAACAAGAAAGTTGTAACTGAAACACAAAGGTTTTTATTGGTACAGGTGAAATTTCAAATTTGTCAAGAAGTGACTTAATGAATGCCAGTGGAAAATTTACTAAATTTCAGTAGTCTTGGATGCAAGATGTAGATTGTTACCATTCGTTTTTAGTAGGAGGTTCAGTTAGAGCCCCAAAGGGTAACAGGTCAGGAGGAAGAGCTAGGCCTCTTCCTCCCTTGGCAGGTGACACACACTTGTTTGTCACAGAACTGTGAGTGTTGGAAAATTGCTGCTTTCTGCTACATAAATGAACTTAGGATCAGAAAACGAGAGTAAGTCGAAAGCCTCAAATTGTTCATTAGATTAGATTTTGTGTCCTAAAGCAATGAGATGGGGGATTTGGGAAGAGCGTAAGATCCAGCCTAGAGGAGAAAAAGACAGGAATTTGTTATGGTGGGAGAACTTTACAAACAAAGGTCTTGTGCCAAATCAGCACGCCGGGCATTTGCGACTTGTCTCTATTCTGCATTTCCTTCTGCAAATGTATATTGGAAACTGATTAACCTTCACTACTCTGTTGAGCCTGTTGTTTCCAACATCACTGGATGGTAATAAAAGCACAAAATCCATGTAGCAAAGACAAAGCTGTAACTCAGTTTCCAGGACTCAGTATTTGTACCTATCACCTATTACCAGAGAATAACACAGGAGTTGATAGGAGAGGATGCCCAGGCTTAAGTAACTTACCCCTTCTTAATGGGAAGCAGACTTGCCTGCTCTGTGCCCCAAACTGAGATATTATCATCATTATATTGCATAACCCACCTAAGGGAACTTGTGTTCCTAAGGGAACAAGGATTTCTCTGCTCTCCACATCTGTGACATCCTTGAAAAGATAGTTGATGACAATGCAGGCAGTTTCTCTATGCTCAAAAGAACAGCAATGTGAAGAAGAGTGGAGAATGAATTATAGTTGTACTTTTTATCAGGACTGTCAACCCACAAATCTATTATTAATTATGAAAGCTCAGCCTATAGCTTAGGCTTGTTTCTAACTAACTCTTATACCTTAAATTAATCCATTTATATTAATTTATGTTCTATCATACAATATTACTTCTCTTTCATCTTACACCTCCTGTTTCCTCTCAGTGTCTCATGGTATCTCCTATACACATAGACTCCTCCTCCTCCTCCTCCTCCTCCTCTTCCTCCTCCTCTTCCTTCCTTTCTTTCTTTCCCTGGAAATTCTGCCTATACTTCCTGCCTAGCTATTGGCTGTTCAGCTTTTAATTACACCCATCACAGCAATACATTTTCACACAGTGTACAAATATCTCATATCATTTCTTAATCTTTTTGTCTAAATAAAAAAGAAAAGGCTTTAACTCTAGTGTAGTGGAACTATAAACAATAAGAACAATTATCAGGTAAGAATTACATTCGCATTGTCCAGATTTGTATTTGGCAAATTCATAGAAAGTACTGTATTAGCTATCTTTATCTTAGTGAGTTTAAAGTTTTGTACATAAACCATTTTTATCATAACTTGTTACCATGCTAAAAATATTATTTTATACCTTAAAACATAAGGAAACAACTTAAGCCTTTATGTTTTTCAACCTATAAAATTTACATATTTTTTGTAAATTTTTTTCTGAATCTGGTAACAAGGAAAACTGTAACTATAACTATCTAATCTTCAATCCTCATCAGAGATTCTAGAAAGATATACTATTACCCGAGTAAACAGGAAGGACAGAGCAAACAAATTCCAAAATTACGAAATGACAGAGACATCTGGTTGTCTAGACAGTCACCCATGATTCCTTTGTAAGATTGGAGTCTCTATCTTCAGTCTGCAGTCCTAAAATATCTGATAGACTTTTTGCAAAACTAGAAATTTTTGAAGAACTGTCCTGCCTAGTCTTGACAAAGTTTGGCTGTTGTCTTTTTTTGTATCCTACTTGTCCAAACTGAACAGTGTACTGTAGCAGTAGAGGCAAGGGAAATTAAACTCCATATGGAGGTTCTCCAATGCCCATAGTCCTTTTGTTGTTGTTATTGTTCAAATAAATTGGTGCTGCCGGGAGCAGGTGTGTCTAACTGTCACAAAAAACTTTGTTATTAAAACATCTTAAATGTCATATTCTGTCAGTCTCTGAAGTGTTTGAAGACAATCTATGTAAAATATATGTTTGACATTAAAATTACCTAATATGAGTACAAATTTGACTGTTGGATGACTAACGACTGACCTGTATTTCTTAATTATTCTAAATAGTTTGTAATAATAACTTTCAAGGACTAGACATTTGCATTACATTGTTAAATGAGCTGCATATTTACAATACCTTATACAAGTGTATAAACATATCTTCATTATAACAAAAATAACCTTAAATTTGTATCAGTAAACTAAAATTCATACCAATGAAAAATATTTAAGACTGATAGTTGTTTTCTTAGTTTAAAAGTAGATTCAATAATTTATCCTTTTACCCTATCATTCCTATATTTTCCTTTTTTTTTTTTTTCAGAACAAGATCCCTGAATCTAACCTCCTTTGCTTAGGTTTTTCTCTGACCATGACCAGTAACAACTTGCAACGCCCCCCCCCCAAATGATGACAAACATCTATAACCCACCAAATGGCCAAAAACATCCACTCTGCCTTTTGGGAATGTGGGTGTCATGTTCTGTAGGCTGCTTCTTGTTGTCTGGGGGTGGTGGCATCGTTAGGGGACTGAAAAAACTGGAATAATAGTCAAGCTCTGGGAAAGTTAGTTGTATTATTTTTTTGTTCAATCTTGGTATGATAGGAAAGTGTAGAATTTATCTGAAATCTGGTCTAAAGTAGTCTATGAGGCTGAACCATCTCAGCTAGCAGCTTTGAAGTTCTTCTGGATGCAGAATTTTGAGGACATTGCAACAGAGGCATTCTCAGAGGCTGGATCATCTGAGCTACTTGTTGTCATTGGTATCTAATCCTTTTTATTCTTAAAACACAAACTTTTAAAGATAACATATATATGTACATATATATCTTCATTAACACAAATATGGAATATGTAGTGTTCACAAGTATGCTAAAAATAATTTTTTTTTGCTTTATGTTTGAACAAGTAAATGGCATCTATCAACCTTATAAGTTCATTAGGACTGAATAACCAAACTGTAATATAAATTTCTATCTACCCATATAAAATGATGGCATATAATAATAAGTCATGAGAACTCTGTAGCCAACAAGATTGATTATGTCTCAGTACTTGGGAGGCAAAGGTAAGTGAATTTCAAAGCTAGCCTGATCTACAAAGTGAGTTTCAGGACAGCCAGAGCTGCTGTTACAGAAATCGTGTCTTGAAAAAAAACATGATATCAAAGACATTTTAAAGGAAGAAAAGAAAATGGGCCAGGCATGGTGGTACCACCTGTGATAGTAGAAGTAGAAAGAATGGACATTCAGGATCAGCCTTATCTACATGATGAACAAGTCTGCAACCAGCCTGGGCTACAGAGTGAGAGGCTTTATCACAAAAAGAAAAAAAAATGAAGAGAGAGATCTTTACTCCTTTCTCAGTTAATCTGCTGATAGGAATCCTCACTGAGAGAATGGGCAAAGCTATACACAAAGTGTCATTCTTTGCAGCATTGTATATAAGCAACAATAAAACAGAGATTGATTCAAATATTCAAATACAAGGCATGATGGCCCAGACATACAGTGGAATAATATATAAACTTTCAAATGGTCCAAAGGTTCAGGAAAAAAAAAAGATTGGTGCAAAAATACTTTTTTACAGTATAGTTCTCTTCCTCCATACTGAGAAGTAAACCCAGTATCTAAAAAATAGATACTCACTGAGCCGTATCCCAGTTCCTGTAATATGCTCTTTAAGACAAGATAGGTATGGGTACTATTTTCAATTTCCAAACAAGCCTATGAGGCATATTAAAAGTTTGTAATGCTTGTCTTTCTGCATTAAACATGTAGCAGTCAGTATTGCAAAAGAAACACTTAAGGGAACAAAGTGGCTGACTACCTGCCTCTCATCCCATGTACAGTGTTTCTATTGGAACCAACCTCATTATAAGTTAATTCATCCCCGAGTGCTTTCCAGTATAACCTTTGTAAATCATCAAATCCTGTTTTAACCTTTCTGATTTCTTTATGAGGTTCCAGGAGTACACTTACCACCAGTGCTTAGAAAAGAGTCCTATAAACTGCACTGTTAGGTAATGAATGCATTGTGGCACATCATTAGAAATGGGTTATTGTGAAACTATGACATTACAACTTTTGTAAATTATGTAGCAACATGGGGAAAAATTTATACCAAAAACTAAGCAAAAGACCAGAAGGATAGATGCATGGATGTTCCAGCCAATAAGTTTGGAACTGTGGGCAGCAATAGGTAGAAAATAAAGTTGTGTTCATGGGTTAAACTGATAGGCAATCAGGCTGAAGTTAATTGTCTGAATGTTTTCATTTGAATTTTTAATAAATACAAAACATAACAACTATATAAAACCAAAAAGTGGATTTTTGTAAGACTGAGTGGAGATTTAGACCAGGGCAGGCTGAATTCCTCACTTTCAGTGAGGTCCTACTTACCAAGGGTACAGCCCTGGCCAGCATTGGGGCCCTATAATCCCTGCCATCAGTATGTCAGGTGGCCCTGGAGAACTGATAGTCTATTTTAAGTCAAGAATTTGGTGTTCTTCATGTGAAACTGGAGAGAGAGAGCAAGGGAGGCTGGGGGCAGAGTGGATTGCCCCCAAGATGATCTGAGGAGATTCTGGCTCAGGTGACTGTTTGGGGGCAGGGGAGAGTGAAAGCAAAGCAATGAAGAAGAGGGACTGATAACATGATTCTTAGAGCACTGGCTGCAAAGTCCTGTGTTACGTCAGCACAGACCTGACAGAGTAGACTCCAAGCCCCACTAAGCCACTGTGAGAGTTATCAGTCTCCCAGGCAAGATCCAGTAGTCAGCATTGAGTCTGCAGGAAGAGAGTGGAGTGATATGCCTCAGATTCCAACACCTTCCTCCCACCCTCCATCAGGGATTGGAGGCTGTGGTTAGAGGGTTGTACTTTCCCACAAGACAAGTGCTTCATTCATCAAAATTCAGCTCAATATTTCACTAATGTCACCAAAAATCCTCTGCCCTTAAAAAACTATCTCTGAGAAGACAGAACATTACTAGAGAATATTATTCTTGGGAATGCAGAGATGGCTCAGGGATTAAAAGGAACCTGGTTGGGGGGCTGAAGAGATGGTTCAGTGGTTAAGAGCACTGGTTGCTCTTCCAGATGACCAGGATTTAATTCCCAGAAACCACATGGCAGCTCACAGCTGTCTGTAACTTCTGTTCCGGGGGATCCAACATCTTCACACAGACATACATGCAAGTAAAACAGCAATGTACATAAAATACAAATAAATAAATTGTATATAAAAAAGAGGGTGTGGCTGAACTAGAGATAAAAACTCAGTGGTTGAGAGCATACTGCTCTTGTAGAGGCCCTCGGTTCAATTCCAATCATAGACACTTTATTTATGTATATATAGAACATAAATAAATATTTTTTAAAAACAAATAAAATACCCTCCTACATTAATATCTTCAGTCACTTTTTAAAAAATGCTAGTTCTGACATGACCTAAAAATAGTCTTGAACCTGAGATGTTGCTAAGGATAACCTTGAACTTAGAATTCTGTCTTTGCCTCATGAATGCTGGCAGTAGAAGTATGTCTCATCAGAGTGTATTTGTGCTTGCTGGGAATGGTATCCAGAGCTTCCTGCACACTAGACAGCATCCTAACATCTGAGCTACACTCCCAGCCCCACTGTCAAACTGGCAAATAATTTCTTAGAGAAGTTTAAGATACTTCCAAAGACACAATCATTTCATAAGCTCTTAGATTTCCACCTTAAGGGAGTTTCCAGTGTTCTTAATTTTGTCTATACTACTGAAAGATCTCTATTAATAGCATTTATAAATTCAAAATTTTACTAATAGAAAATGAGAATAAAATATTTCAAAACCCCTTTCCATTCTAACATTTTTTTTTCTTTCACTAAAATAGAATATTTTAAAAGAAAGGCCACACCTACAGCACTGACTGTTTTAATTTTACTTCACTTTCAACAGCAGAATTCAGGAACCAACACTTTGCCATTAATTGCATTGTTTGTTCGATAATGAAAGAGTTGAGGGTGACTCTTTGAAACAGTGTGGCCAGACGGATCTGGAATGTAGAAGTGACCGTGCCTATGAAAACTAGGGGGTTGACTGCTGGGGGAACAGCCCCTTCGACTTCTCCGCAAAGCAGAGCATGTGTGAAAGAACAGCAAAGGTTTGAACTCTGGTGCCCAGCCGCTGCCACAGAGCCTCAGCCCTGTCCTGCTGGTCTGCCACGGAGCCTCAGCGCTGCCCTGTCCGTGCCACAAGCGCCAGGTGGAAGAGCAATCTCATCTCCTCTAGACTTAATCCTCGCTGTCTGAGGAGTCCTCACCGAGGGTGTCAACTGTGAGGATGGCTCTGGGTTTAAACACCTGCCCATCAGGAACTAGGCTTATACCCCCAACTTCCTTTCATGCAGCCACAAGGCAGACATCAGATGGTGGTGACTTCTGGTCCCCCCTGAGAGGCCTGGTTATGTGGTATCCCACAGCTCTCTGCTACAGCTTTCCCTTTTCGGCATATTTACCCAAGCATGGGATTTTAAAATAGCAGGCAGAATCTTCAGAAGCTTTATTCAAAGCATGTAGACAGCGGAGCTGTACTTTCCTTTCTGAACCTCACAGAACTCTCCCGTATTTATTTGTGTGTCTGTGTGTTTAAACATTGGACATTCATTATGTACATGATTCTAATCCCCTTGCTTATGAACTGTTTTAATCATCATTTACCTCAGGAATAAATATTGCTATTGCCAGCATTTTATAGATGGGGAAATGAAACACAGGCAAGTAAGGTATGAGCAGTCACCAAGTAATAAGTGGAGGACCTGAGACTAAATATGGTCCCATAACCTATGACTGAGCCCTGAACAAACTCGTAGCTTTGAACACGTGGTTCTCGGCTGATGGTAATACTTTAAATAATTGTGGGACCTTTAGGAAGTATTATGTTTTTAGAGAATATCGTTCCCAGATTAGGTAGCCTCATCCTGATACCAGGCAGTCTCTCTGTGATGTGAGCTCCATGCAGCAAGCAGCTACTACTAGCTCCCCTTGCTAGAGACTCCAGCCATCTTGCCTGCCCTGATTCAATGGACTTTACATCCTGAACTGTGAGCCAATACGAACCTCTCGTCCTGTCAGTTGAGGATAGCAATTAATACAGGTCCAGGTTCCTACATCTTCCTGGAAATAATCCTCAGGGATCATAGACTATCTACATCACTTACAGCTAGTTAGTACTCATCTCTTCTAACTATAAGTCCTGACAAGTTCTTCTCATAGGTCGCTTGGTCTGCTTCTCCCTGCCTTCTGTATTTTCCTCCTAGCAATTCTGATAGCCTTGAATGTGCAATCAGTGTTCTGACTCCAGTCTCTGCCATCAGCAGAGGTATCCTTGATCTTGATCACCTTGAATACAGGGAAACTAACTGGACAGTAAACCCTTTGCTACCCGATATGAGCAGGATCCTGACTCCTTTGTTTATTTGTTTACTAAACATTTAATGAGGACCTATTCACAAGCACCATGTGAGATGCCAGAGACATATAGTAAGCAAGACTCATAGTCTCTGCCTCTGAGAAGCCCACACTTCACACAGACAGGGGATAAGAAGCAATTCCAATGCCCAGAAAGTAGATTAGGAAAAGGTAACCTAGAGAGATTCACAGTACACTGAAGGGTAAATCCAAGGTGGGAAGTGCTCAGGAAGCAGGACCGCTCAGCCTCAGACCTTAGCCCTGTACCAAGCCAGGTTCCCCAGCAGGACATCAGTGTGGAGTTCATTAAAGCTGATGTGCAAGAGCCACAGTGTGCAGCACACATGGTGGGGGGAGGATTTCTCTGTGTAGCTCTAGTTGTGATAGAACTTGCTTTGTAGACCAGGCTGGCCTCAAACTTAGAGACCCACCTGCCTCTGGCACCTGCAAGCTAGGATTAAAGTCATGTAATTTTAATCCATTGTAATGATCATGGAGGAGCCGGGAGTTTGCATAACTGGGGGACTGACTTTGAATTTGCAGAGTAATAGCAAGCCCTTCTTTATAGAACTGTAGGGCTGTTTTAAAATTATATTTATTTTGTGTATTGGGGGGAGAGGAGTTAGGCTATCACTGCGTGCGTGCGTGCGTGCTTGTGTGCATGTGTGTGTATAAATCTGTGGACAACTTGTAGGAGTTGGCCTTCTCCTTCCACCATGTGAATCCCAGAGAGCAAACTCAGGTTTCAGGCTTGGCAGTAAGTATCTTTACCTGTTAAGCGATCTCACCAGCCCAGAAACTATACTTTCAAGTCAAGACCTTCATGCATATTTCACAGCATGCTCACAAAAATGATACAGGGTTGGTGTTGGTAAAGCCATGATTTTAACCCAAGATTACACTCAGAGCCCAGTCCCACAGGTGATTGCATGAGTATTCAGGATATTTAGTAGCTAACTTTCCATTTTCCTTTTAGTCTAATGCTTCTTTTTATTTTTAAAGACGTACTTATTTATGCATGTAAGTGTTTTGTTGCTTGTGTGTCTCTACACCACATGCATGCCTGGTGCCTTGGGAGAATTGAAGGTATGAATAATTGTAAGCCATCATGTAGGTCCTGAGTCTTCAGCAAGATCAAGAAGTGGGCTCAACCACTGAGCCATGTCTCCAGCCCATAGACCAAAGATTCTCGTTGGAATTCTAGAAGACATTAAAAGGAAATGAGGGACTGGAGAGATGGTTCAGCGGTTAAGAGCACTGGCTGTTCTTCCAGAGGTCCTGAGTTCAATTCCCAGCAACCACATGGTGGCTCACAACCATCCATAATAAGATCTGGTGCCCTCTTCTGGCCTGCAAGCAAAACATTGTATACATAATAAATAAATCTTAAAAAAAAAATGAAGTGAAAAACCCATGTGCTTACTTACATACCCTTACATAATGTTTACAGCAGAATTATTTGCAATCACTCCAAACTTTTACAACCAAAATGTCCTTCAATGGGTGAATAAATGACCTATGATGGGTCCACACAGTGGAATACTATACAACAAACAATAAAATGAAACAACTGATACACACCAACAACTTGGTGTTCAGAGTCATTAAACACAGTGGAAGTTTCAAAAAGTCACATACTGTGTGACTCTATAGATAGATCGTAGAGATAGGTAAGGACACCAGACACAGTCTGTGCTCAGAGAGAGAGGTGTCTGTCATACTGCAGAAGTGATCGATCAGCCAGCACAACATGAAAAAGTCTTAAATTGTTTACTAGCTCGGATACCTTGCAACTGCTATCTCTAGAATTCTGAGCCCTTTGCCCACTGGTATGCTCCAGGGCCCTTATGATTGTTTTCATTCCAAAGGGTCCAATTTCCAGGGCCAATTTCATGACTTGTCTCTTTCATCCTTTACGACAGCCTTTTTACAAAGACAGCCTGAGTTCCAATGCCGATTCACCAGGTGACAAACTATGCTGGCACTGATGTCCACCAGAAGGGAGCCAAGCGTGTTAACACCTTGCACCCCAGTTCGGATTAATGTTTCAAGTGGGTTATTAATTACTGTGGATTAAAAGCAGGTCCATAATCAACGGCTTATGCATGACAGCTGGCTCAGGTTTTATCTGCGTTTCCAAAACCCCAAAAGGAAGGA
>PVIH01010118.1:40683-55683 GCA_004025045.1 Sigmodon hispidus
TTTTTTTTTAAAATAGCCTCTTGGCTGGCCTTACACAGAGATGTTCTAGCAGCTGGGGACCTGCCTTGGGGCAGATTTGAGGTCGGTCGGGGAGTGCTGATGAGCGGCTTTGTTCTCTTAAACACTATTGTGATCTGACTCACCTATTACTGTGAATAATTCGCTAAATTTGGCCATAAAAACAAGTTCTTAGACAATCTCCAGTAATGTGTCTTTTTATGTCGATCAGGGGAGTATTTTCCTGCCTGTTTTTTGTTTGATATGGAAATGAGCCTGATAGCTTTATAGCCAGGCAGGAATTGGAGCGAGGGAGAAAAAGAAAATTGTGTCCACCACAAAGGTGGCTTCTGCTCTCCCTGCAAAGCTTTGAAGAATTAGTTCTCAGAAAACAAACTCCAAATAAATGAGCATCAAATTCATGTTCCCATGGGTATACAGGACTATTTTCTAGGGGTCTAAAAAACATACATATCTATGCATATACAATTATGTTGCTGATACACTTACGTTGCTGATACCCCTGTTGATAAACCACCTGAGACAAAACTTCCTTATGTCAGGAATTAGATGGTTTGAAAGAGTCAAATTATGAATTATCAGAATCTTTGGACTCCTCGACGTGTGGGCCAAGGCTGTCCTACCACCAAGTTCCCAGGCCCACACCACCTGCAGCCTAGGAGCCCCAAGCTGCTTCTCCCTCACCCTAAAGAATTCCTTCCTTTTAAGTCACCCAACACCCCACCTCTGCTGCTCACTTCCTGCCCCAAACAAGGGATGTTGATTGTACTTGACTGCTCTAAAATGGTATCTCTGTTACTGCCGTCAGGCATCTCCCCTCTGAGGCTTTCCTGCTTATAGACCTCAGAGTCTTCATGTTCAGTGTAGTAGAGAAGGGGACTCATTCACTGAAACTTCACTTGTGGGATTTAACCATAGCGCAGAGGTGTTGCATTTCTTGTTTACTGACACCTACTGTGCCTGGACTTTCCACATGCTGGAGACCCCATGAGGCTCCTCTCCCTATCGCAGTGTGCCACGTCCCCTCCCAGCATGCCTAGCCCCTTCCGCTGCTCTTTACCCTGCACTCCAGATGCTTGTGGTATGGTCCGGGGCTCTTCGACATTCTAGCCAGTGTTCTTTAAGCCTAGGTGCCATTTTTTTTAAACCCTGCTCTGTACCCCTCACCACCTTCCTCCATACACAGAGTACATGTGTCCCCAAAAGCCTTGCTACCCTATGAGGTAGCTTGGCATGGCACTTTTACCTTTTCTGGCCCTCAATTTCCATATTTAAAAATAGATTGGCTTTCAAGGCCTATTACATTCTTTGAATTTCTGATGCTAGATCTGCCATTAAGAGGACGGTTTCTTTTTTTTCTTTCTTTCTTTTTTTCTTCTCTCTTGTCTGAAAATCATTACTCCAGCCTCTAAAAGGAAGGCAGCTACCACTCAGAATACAACATGGGTGAAGCCTGAGGACACCCGAGTAAGTGCATCGAGCCAGGTACAAAAGGACACAGGTCTCCTATGATGAATCTGAAGTGTTCAATCCACACAGCTGGAGAGTGAAATGGTGGGTGGAAAGGGCTGGGGACAGAGAGGATCGGAGAGGTGTTGAAGGAAGGAGAGAACTCTCCATTTTACAAAGAAGCAAAGTCTCTGGAAGTTGGTTGAAAAATAGTGTCAACATACTTAACAAAATCTAAAATGGTTAAGATGGTAAATTTAGCTGTACATTTATGTGAAAGGTGGTCTTTTTAAAATATGTGTAGGTGGGAAAAAAAATCTTCCCAAAAACAGCATGTAAAAGAAAAGTGTGTCCATTAAGTTATTAGAATCCAGAAACAAAACAAAGACAAAGAGAGAGACAGAAGAGGCATTCCTTATCTCACAGATGAAGAAAATCAGGCCCAGAGAGGGGAAGTTCCTCAGCCCCTCAACCCCGGGTGTGTGTGTGGGGGTTAGATATTAGAGAAACTCCGTCATCACTGCCCTGCTTCTAGAAAACAGCATTAACCCTCCAGTTCTACAGAGAGTGCAGGGATAAATAGTCTCGTCAGTTATCTACAAGGTAGGCGGCGAGAAAGACTCAGGAGTTTATATGGTTCTTTCCGTTCTATTCTCCAGTCATGGAGTCTGAATGTGATGAAATCACTATGATAAAGGACATAGAAAGTCTGGCTTGGTTCTGGGACAGACATACAGGGCATCATTCCCATGGCAACCGCTGTTTGGGATGACAAGACAACCTGTGGTAATGCCTTCACCCTTCAGAGGTGCATGTGTGGGTGTGGTCAAGCCTCAAGGTGACAAGTCCCATTGAGATACCCCAGGGTGGAGGTTTACTTTGTCTCAGCCCTAAATACATTTGTTTAAAATGTTTCATAACAATGCTGAGATTGGTGGGCACTAAAATGTAAAGCAAAACGAAGACTTTCTGCATCTTTAACCCCACCCACAAAAGGAGTAACACTGTGCCACTGTGGCTAAAGCAACTATCTTCTCAAATTCCATAATGAGACTCAAATCTTCACATACTAATAAAAAAATTTTGAAGAGATGGCTTGGAAGTTAAGAGTACTTGTTACTCTCACAGAGAACCCCCAGTCTGGTCCCAGCACCCACATATTGTCTTATAGCCATCCTTAACTCCAGTTCTAGAGGGCCTGATACCCTCCTTTCTGAACTCTGCTGGCACACCTGTGGTGACATTTATACATGCAGACAAAACACTCATACAAATATAAAATAAATAAATCTTTAAAATTAAACACTTTTTTAAATAAAAAGCAGTAACTATTTTCGAGAGTGAAAGGAAATGATGATAAACATCATTAGCATAAACCTAGCATGTTGTATGTAAACATCATGAGAGGTTAAGTCTTATGGAGCTTATTGAGGCTCTGTTCATTCATGTGCCAAATAAGAGTATTTACTAGCCTACAGTGCTGACTAAGTTCAAGGCCAACCTGGGGTACAGAGTGACTTCCAGGACAGCCAGGGCTACAAAAAACCCTGTCTTAAAACAAAACAAAACAACAAAAACCCAACAAAGAGTACTTTACTGTTTAAAGAGAAATTAGAAATTCAGGTGGCTAACTTTAAAAATTATTCTCTCTCTCTCTCTCTCTCTCTCTCTCTCTCTCACACACACACACACACACACACACAGAGCGAGAGAGAGAGAGAGAGAGAGAGAGAGAGAGAGAGAGAGAGAGAGAATTGGGGTAATAACCTTTTAAACCTCAATACACTAACTGGCTCTGCTCAAGAGCTCTTTGCACAGTGCAAATGACTCCCCCACCCTGTCCCCAGCTTCAGGACTTTCAGAGTTGGCAGCAGATGAAGACAGCGTGGGAATTACCCAATATTTGCCATCCTTTTGAAAAAAGCATATACACAGACAAAATACATACTTTGCAATAATTCCGTAAAATAACTACTAGAATGAACCGAAAAGGCTATTTATTCCAAGGTACAGTTCTCAGCACACACACATACTCACACACACACACACACACACACACACACACACACACATACATAGACACACACACCACACACATACACACACACCCCACACACAATACACACACATACACATGCATACACACATACACACACCCCCACACATACACACACATGTACACGCATACACACACATACACATATACACACACATACACATACATACACACACAGACATACACACATACAGACACACACATACACACACATACATACACACACACCACACACATACACACACCCCACACACACATACACACACATGCACAGGCATACACACATACACACACATATGCATACACACACATACACACACATACACACATGCACACATACATACACACCCCACACACATACACACACATACACACACACATACACACACTCCCTCCCCACACACACACATGCACATACATACACACACACTCACACACACACACATACACACTATTTATCAGTGAGAAACAGCTGTCCTGAGAGGATATATGTTGTTGATTGTGTTAGAGGGAAAAAAATCCTAAGTGATCCATTAACTCCAAGTCTTAATACAGAGAGATTTATCATTGCTTCCTGGAGCCACCTACCATGTACCAAGCACTACACTAACTGGGAAAACCAAAATGTATAAGATGTATCTGCTTTTTTATGGCCCTGGGTTATGTGATTTTCAGCATGTCATTCCAATCATAGGAGGAGAAATAAATTGGAAAAGAGAAAGGTAAAGACAGTGCTGTCTAGGGGGCAGTGGCTACTGAGCCTTGTGTAAACAATTTGAATAGCCATGTGCAGATGGGAAATGGCTACTGGGCTACTGGGATAGTGGCTATTACATTGGTTAACAGCCTTAGGGGTGTCCGTGATTGTAGAGACAGGCAGTGCCAACACGGCCAAGCAAAAATCTAATAACTTGAAATGAAAGGTGAGAAGTGAGTACATATAAAGCTACAGATAAATGTCAGGGTTTTTCCTCACTTGTATCTACCTTATTCATCCATTCATTCGTCTATGTGTATATATGTTCATATGTGTGCAGCAGTGCACATATATGGGAGTGTATATGTATGTGGAAGCCAAAGTTCAATATCAGATGCCTTTCTCAATTGCTCTCCCCTTCATTTTATTTTTTTTTAATTTTATGTGCATTGATATTCTGTCATAGATTACAGATAGGTGTGAACTGCCATATGGGTGCTGGGAATGGAACCTAGGTCCTCTGGAAGAATAGTCAGGGCTCTTAACCACTGAGCCATCTCTCCAAACCCCTGTCTCTTCATTTTTAAAGGCAGGGTCTATCACTTAATCCAGACATGGCTGATTAAATAGACTAGATGTTAGTCAAACCCCAGGGATTCTCCTCCATCCATTTTTCTATGCAGGTCCTTACCACCATATCCAGATTTTTACATGGGTACCAGGATCTGAACTCAGTTTCTTGTGCTTGCACAGCAAGAATTTACCTGCTAAGCTGTCTCTCCACCCCTACAGGTACGGTTTTGACCCAGTTAAAAATATAAATTGCTTGGCATTTTGGAGAGTGTTGAACATGGCTTTGAATGTTGTCACTGGTAATGAAACACCCTACACTTAGAGGACCATGCAAAGAGCTCATTTTTGCTATGTCTGTGGACTCTCTGGGTTGGATCATCTGAAAATCACACATCTCAGCCCTGGCCCCTCAGCTACAGTGACTCGGCTGAACACCAGTGTCTCTCAAAGACATTTTTCTCACATGGCTGTTGGGATAGAACAGCTCAAAGACTGAGTTCTGGTGCATGGGCAGGTAACCTTAGACATAGCATGGGCTTCTCTCAGTGGATTACTGAAAGACCCCCAAATGAGGACCTTTCCTCAGAAGGAGACCCCCAGTCCCAGAGACCGAGCTGAGCCACACATCAGATGCAACAGCAAGAGGATTTATTGGGGCGAAGGTACCTCCGGGCGGCAGCAATTCGGGGAGCTAACTGGCGTGCCGAGGCTTTGTTCAGGGACTTTTTATAGCGTAGGGGAAGCAGGAAGCAGGCTTACAGAAGCAAAAGGCGTGGTTATAGGGAAAACAGAGAAATCATTTGCTCATTTAAACAACAACTCTTACTTATTGGATGAGGGCTTAGTGGCGGGGAGAAACGGCGGGAAGAAACGGTCGCTTGCTGGGAGGGGGAATCTCTGATTACAGGCTTCTTGTGGTATGCGGTCCCGGTCACGTAGCTTCTTATTATCTGATGGTTTCTTAGCAACCCTTTCACTATCTGCCTGGTCGCAGGCTTGTGCTTGTGTGGGGAGGGACGGGGGAGCCTGGGCATATCTGAGCAAGCTGGGACAAGTCTTATCTACTGGATACCTAAACTGAATGCCTGGGTCTAACCCTAGAACCCAGAGTCTCTCATTACAAGATGGGGCAGGACAAAGGAGAGCATCTGGACAGTGAGCAATCCAGGAGGAACAGGTGGAAGCCAGATAGCCTGCAAACCTAGTCCTGCAGACCTAGAACTCCGTTCTATTGGTTAAAGATGAGTTGCTGAGAACAGGCAGATTGTGGGATGAGAGATACTGTGCTAGTCCATGAAAAATACAGTCTGCCGTGAGCCCATGAAAGGGAGGAGACAATGAAAGTGTCAACCTAGAAAATGGAAATGGAAAAAGAAAGCAGAAGCAATTTCATGGAAGTGAGCCAGCAGCTATGGAAGCAGGGAATGAGGAAGAAAGTCCTATAAAGAAAGGCCAAGGCTAAGGTTGAAGATATACTTATGAGTTGTTCTAGAGGGGGATGGTTGAGGAAATATACCTGGCAGAAATTCAGTAAATTCTGAGACAAGGACTAGAGTGACTGAACCATAACTTGTTTTTCTAATGAAGAAAGAGCAGTTGGTACTTAGGCAGTTCATTAGAGAGTGACAATGTCCAACTAGAGACCAGGACTATTGGCACAGTAGGCAAATATAACAGTATCTGGCTTGGTTTATTTAACAGCTACTCCAATCTGTTTATGGACTGTTTCTCTTATCTAGAGAACTAAAGACTACATTTCCTGGACTCCCTTGCAGCTATAGTTCCAATGTCAAATGAGATTGTGCAGCATGCCAAATCTGGAAGGCAGAAGTAGGAACCAGGAATTTGTCTTTCCCTCTAGTAACCACAATGCTGGTACCTCTCTATGGCAACTGCAACCGAGGTCCACATCCCAGACCTGTATGTATAGCCATTGAGAGACAAGATCCAGTCACAGCAGAGGTGGCATGGTTCTGAAGTTGGGCAGCTGTGGCTGTGGCTTTCCAGAAGCAGCTCCTGATCCTGGCGGGCCAGCAGTTCTGTGGCGTGGCTCTAGCAGCAACCACTGAAAACCAAGATGAAACTCTGGATCTTCAGCCTTTCAGTCAGGTTTTCAAGATATTTACTACCTGCTGGCAAGGCTCTTTCTGTTTTAACTAGTATAATAGATGTTGTTCAGTGCAGCTGGTCCCTAATGGCAGGTTAGGACCAAAGACAGGAAAAGGATTCTAGTGTAGGTCTGGGCTCCTCTTATAGCAGCCACTCAGAAGAACCTTTGGAGAATTGTAAAGAAGCAAGATTTCGGGGTGGGGGGCAGTTATGAGCAGGCTAGGGGAAGGGAAAGAGATCAAGTGACCAGGAAATGGATATTGGTGCCCTAGATGAGAGGAGCTAAGTATGAGTGCTTTTCCAAAGAAGTTGAAAGATAAATAGAGTAGATCCATGCCAATGCTAGCATGCTATCGCAACCCAAATTGAAAAAAACATTGCTTTCAAGACCAAAGGTCCATGGGAAAGACTCCTGCTAGTTTATAGGAAAGAGGAAACAATGTTAATTTATATTTTTTAAAAATTGAAAATGGGTTGGTTAGAGAAATGGCTCAGTGGTTAAGATCATTGACTGCTCTTCCAAAGGTCAGGAGTTCAATTCCCAGCAACCACATGGCATCTAACAATTGTCTGTAACTCCAAAATCTGACACCCTTACACAGACATACATGCAGGCAAAACACAAATGCGCATAAAATAAAAATAAATAAAAAATTGAAAATGGTCTCACTACGTAGCCCAGAGTAACCTTGAGCCTTGTACTCATGATTCTTCTGCCTCAGCCTCCTAACTGCTTAAATCACAGGCAAAAATCTGACTGAGATGATCTTTTAAATGGAAACAGAGACCTGATATATTAGTCTGGACTCTTAAAATATCTGACCAATAACTACTTATAACTGCCTTAAAGCTTTCCAGGTCAATACTGTGGCTAATGCTATGTATGAACCCTGTTGACTTAAGGAGAGAGAGAAAGAGAGAGAGAGAGGGAGAGAGAGAGAATGTAAAAAATTGAAAAAAAAGGTCCTACCTAGTTCCAAACTAGAATCCTTGAATCTTTGAGTCAGGGAGCTATTCCAAGCACTCCTCCATGGCATTCCTCCACAAACAGAAGAACTGCAGTGTGGCCAGTGTAGGATCCTAGAGTTCACATGGAAAATGCTGCTACAGAGCTACATAACATGTGATCATTTTCCTTATACCAAAGTTTTGCCTTCATGCTTTCACCCAAGTGGCACTCCACTGAGGTGAGTAAAAAGTTACCCCTACTCTGGAGTAACATAATCCAAATCTACTGCCAAGAACAAGAGGGCATGGGACTTGGATAGATTCCTTCATCCCTTCATGTTACACTCCCTCATCTGCACATCAGCCTGGAGCTGCTGCTATACCACATAAGCCCTCTGGCAGTGAAAGGGTCTGTGTGCTCAGACAGGACACAAGTGTGGCTACCCAGCATCTGATACCACAAACCACAGAAAACAATAGCCTAGTATCACAGCTCTCTTTTTCCTGTGTTAGCCAGACCAACCCCTCTATCCCGTAGCCCTGGCCTCAGAGGCCTACAAATGAAGAACCCTGACTTGGTATGTGTAACTGGAGACACAAAGGACATTTTCTCATTAAATCTTCATTAGATTCTCACCCAAAGACATTTTCCTACATCCTAATGCGTGTTTTTATTTTATTACTACATCCAGATCAAATTTCAAGAACTTTTTATGTGCAAAATCCATGCTTAGCTTCAAAGAAAGACTTGACACTTTCATCTCTTTTCAGGGGACAAATGCCCCCACAACTGAGGAGGAGGACATTGAATGCCTTTCCTTTGTAAGGAGCTCATTTGTGTCCCTCATCACTGTTAGAAAAAAAAATATATAGTACAGTTCTCTCAATATTCTCTGCAGACCCAGGAAGCAATGTCACTTCTCTGGGCTCTGTCTTGCTCATCAGAGATAAATTGCTAGGATCCTTTCAGTCATTAGTTTCGTGTTCTATAATTCTAGGATTCAACTGTGGCTTCCTCCAACCTCCATGCTACTCAACAGTAGATTACAAACTCCCTGAGGAAAAAAATAATGTGATCATTGCCCCCGGATCCTATCTGCATCTGGGACTGTGCCAGTGTCCATTTGGACACACCTGTACAGCAGCCAGTAAAGCCTAGCTTCCTGGTGCCTAGAAACTATGGTAGAATCCAAGCTATGGAGTGTACTTTGAGCTTCCTCAGATGTCTCCCATGACCACAGTCCACCTCCTTGAGTTGAGATTATACCTGTGTGCGCCGTCACATCCAGCTTTTTCACTTGGACTCCGAGGCTTGAAGTCAGGTCCCCATGCTTCTCAGGCAAGTGTTTTATGGATTAAACCATCCCCACACCTTGGGGAGGTTAGAGAAAAGCCTGTGAACCCACCCCATTTCCCTCCACAAGAACGTATTAGTAAGCCAGTCCTCAAGAAAGACTCCTGTGGTCGACCACAATTGCTCTGATTCAAGGTGGTAATGGCCATATCCAACCCAGAGGAAACAGATGTGTACCATGAAGGATCTTCCAGTTCATCCATTTACCCCATACCAAGCCTTGTCACGATGACAAAATGCCTGAGAAAATGGTCTTCAAGAAGAGGTTTATTTGGGCTCCCATTTCGGTTCATAGTAAGCTAGCTGTATTGATTCTGGTGCAGTGGCGTGGCAAAATTATCATATCATGAGACCATGTGGTGAAGCACTTAAAGATACCTCACAGCATAGGAAACCTGGGAGTGACCGTGGGGACAAGATAGACCTCCTTCAACAGCATGCTCCTAGGAACCGTCCTCCAAAGTTTCCATCATCTTCTATTAAATTATTAAATACCCCCCGGGGTTAATTTATCGACAATGTCAAAGCCCTTGTGATTCAGTCACTTCCAAAAAGCCCCATCTCTGAACCCTGCTGTATACATGCTGTGTTGTATACTGTAGAACTAAGCCTTCACTGGGAGCTTTTAGAAACAGTTAAGATTCACCAGAAGCTTTTAGTGTGGTCTACAGAGTGAGTTCCAGGACAGCCAAGGCTACGCAGAAAAACCTTGTCTTTAAAATAAATAAATAAATAAATAAAGATAAAAAGGTTCAAGTCATACATAATATGTTCCATTTGGTGTCTCTCAGTATATCCACAACCTTGTGTGGTAATCCCTACAATTAACTTGAGAACATTTTCCTCTCCATCACAAAGGCTATATCAAAATCCCCTAATCTTCCCATGCCCAGTTCCTAGTGACTATTAATGTGCTTTTTCTCTACAGATTTTTCTATTCTGGCATTTTCTGTAAATAGGACACACAGTATATGATCACTGGTGGGTTTCATCATTCAGCATAACATTTTAAGATTCACCTGTGCTGTGACATGTATCCATATTTTGTTCCTCTTTATGAATATTCCATTGCATAGATTACATTTTATCATTCACCAGATGATAGATTTAAATTGTGTCCATTTGAAGTATTATGAATAATGCTTCTGTGAATATCCAAATAGAAGTTCTTAGGCAAACATGTTTTCAGTTCTTGCTATACACATATGAGTACAATTATAATTTCATGCCTGCTTTTTTTTTTTTTTTTAAAAAAAAAAAAAAAAAAAAAACTGTCAAATTACCTTCCAAAGAGGCTGGACCATTTTCTATTCCCCTGAGTACTGGATGGGGGTTCCAGTTACTGCATATTTTATACACTTCTTTATTTTCTTTGTTATGGTATAACCAACTTAGTGTGAAAGAGTTTCTAACAGTGCATTACAGGGATTGGCTAATGATGGCCAATGATGCCCTAGTGGAGGTTATCGAGTTTGCAGAGCAGATGCCCTCACCAGATGAGCAATCTCACCAGCCCTATTTCTGAGTTGCAAGCATTCTTCATACACTATAAATTCAGATTTCTTATTAGATACAGACTTGGCAAATACATCTCCTATTATGTGGATTGTCTCTTCCACTTTCTTCAGGATTCTTTTTTTTTTTTTAGAATTCATTTTTACTTTTGTGTATGAGTGATTTGCTTGCATTTATGTGTGTACACAACATATGCCTTTAGAGTCTAGAAGATGATGCCAGATTCATCAAGGACCTGGATTTATAGATGGTTTCAAACCTCCATATGGGTGCTGGTAACAGAACTCAGGTCCTTTGCAAAAGTAGCAAGTGTTTTTAACATCTGGTGAGCCATCTCTCCAGATGTTAATGTTATTCTTTGAAGCACAGAGGTTTTATATTTTGGTGATATTCAATTTCTTTGTCATTTGTCCTTTGGGTATTATATCCATCTGAAGTACCTCTGCCTAACCTGGGACAAGAAAGTGTGCTTCTGTGCTTTTACGTAGTAATTTTAGAATTTAGCTTTTACACGTAACACTTAAAACTAGTACCAATTTGGAAATATTTTTGTATATGTTATGAAGAAAGATGATATTTTTAGCTTATACATAAGAGTTTATTTAAATTTTAATTAATAATTATATAGCTATATAAAAGTACAATATAATATTTTAACATATTCACTGTATATAATGACTAAATGTATAAATAATTTGTATATGCAGTGCCACAAACATTATTTATTTGTATCATAAATGCGCAAAGTATTCTCTTCCAACTATTTTGAGGTTGTTGATTAGAGTCGTGTCACTAGTCCATAGAACACCAGGACCCATTCCTTCTATCTAACTGCAATTTTGTGCCCACTAACTGGCCTCTATTCCTCCTCCCAGCTCTTTCAGACTCTAGCAACCACCATTGTATCTGTACATGTCTGAGGTAACTTTTAACTTCTATGTATGTGAACATGAAGTATTTGCCTAAGTTATTTCATTTAACATAGTGTTTTCCAAATGCACCCATGCTACTCTAAATGACAAAATCTGGTTCCTTTTCATGCTATGTGTATATCACATGCTCTTTTTTCATTTATTCCAATGTCCCTCTTTTACAGTTGAATTTCCAATTGTCTTGGCACCATTGCTTCAAAGTAGGAGTCTTTTATTTCTCTTTGTTTTTATTTTTTTTATTCTAACCTATTATCAAATTTTGGGGGTTTCTCTTAACATACTGAATCATAATTCCACCAGTTTCCCTACCAAACCTTTCTCATCTCATCCCTGACTGTCAAACAACCCAGTACCAATAACTAAGGACATCTCACCATCCTTGAGGCTCCAGGCCTCCTGGAGAGGAAACGTTCAGACATGGAGCTGCATATGAGCCCAGGAGAAATTTCCAACACACAAAGTCAGGGCAAAGGACTCCCCTGACTTCTCCAGTCTGTCCCCACCTCATCTACACCCCAGTTTCTTAAACTCTGAGTTGCAACTCCATATGGGGTCACATAACTGAATGTGGGGGTTGTAAACAAAACTGGCAACAGTAAAAAGATTTGGAAGTGCACTGATCCAAAACTAATTCCAAATCAAATGTGTAATGAACCTGAGGGGTCTCTGGCAGATTGAGGACAAGTGCTCCTCTGTGCTTTCAACTGCAGCCTTGGTTCAGAATCCACAACATGCACACTTTGAGTTGTACATGTTGTCATACCATATAATACTAATAAATGCTGCTTAAAACATAGGTCAAATTTGAGACTACTGTATGATATAAACTACAGTGTTTAATGGCACAAAGTTCCCTAATCTCACAAAAAACATACTGGTATAATTAGGAAAAACAGAGACCTTTTTAATATTGTCATTCCTTAACATTTGTACTAGATTTGTATCTCTGTATATCTATTGTATTTTAAAGTCTGATCTTAAAAATTGTTGAATAGATAGCTTTATATATATATGAAATTTGCCTTAGGGTTAGAATGGAATTTCCAACCATTTTTAAAATAGCCCCAGTACATTTCTTACATTTTGTACTATATATTTACTTGAAGTAGTAATCTCAGTATTGACAGTTATAGTGTCATTCAACTCTGAAAAATATTGAGGATACTTTCTGCCCTTCAGTATCAAATAGACAACAAAATTTAATTCATTATCTTAAAAAAACACCAAATATCCCAGCACTTGGGATACAGAGGCAGGGGGACCTCTGTGAGTTCGAGGCCAGCCTGGTCTCCAGAGTGAGTTCTAGACCAGCCAGGGCTACACAGAGAAACCCTGTCAGCAAAACAAACACAAAACGCAGCAATCCATCTCATTAGTATGCAGGTTTGACTTAATCTTTAATAAGTGGTAAAATAAATGGATATTATCTTAAAATAGCTGTATAATTTATTATCACTGTTTTGTTTGTCTGTCTAGTTTATAGACACATATACTTTGGATCATGTGGCAGTTTCTTGGGAGGAAGGGAGTTGTGAGTGGAAGAAGTTTAAGATTTCCTGGTCCCCCCCCCCTCGAGCAAATCAAAAACTTCCCCTATGCTCTCCTCTATGCTTCTTCTGCATTTCTGTAGCACAAGGCAGTCAGTCACTGTGCCAATGACATTTGTCATACAATTCTGGCCCGTTTCTCTACAACACTGAGGAGTTATTACACAGCACTTTGAATGCTAGATTCAAATGCCATTGTCACACAAATGCTAAAAGAATTAGGTGAGTTTTGTTTTGTTTTGTTTTGTTTTGAAATCCTCCTGATTTTCTGCCTGTTGCATACCGACTCCATCTGGAAATTTAAAGTCCAAGTTAACGTGAAGTCTCCAGCTGAGGAAGGGAAAATCTCAAGGGAAAGGTTGGTTCCCAAGCCAGGCTCCCAGCATGACAGCTACTGATCCCACCACACTGAGGATGAAGAGCCTTTCTGTCCCTTGCAGGCTTTTAGGTATCTGTGGTTTGCTTTGCACCTTAAACAGGAAGGGTGCTCCAAATCCTGACGGTTAATTTGGAGAGTATCTGACTGACTGCTACCCCTTTTCGCCACAACCCCCTCCCTTTTTTTTAATGTTTCAATTGAAGATGCAAAGTTTGATCTCTTCCATGTTGAGATCTGAGAACAATAGCAGCTTTCTGAGGCAGCGTGACTTCAAAAGGCCGCTGAGGGACCGCTCAGAAAATGCCTAGTCCGTAATGACTGGAGCAATGCGCAGGCATTCTCCTGAGGCTCGGTGTCCATTAGCTGAGAAAAATCCATCCTCTTTCCTTCTCAGATCTTCTACTAACCAGGCAGATTCAAGCAACTGGAAGGTTAAGTCTTGAAGAGACAAGGCCAGACCCAGATGGGAAAACTAGAAGGCTATAAAACAAACCAATGGGATAAGAATGTGTTGAGATGATCCTAACAGTATATAGATTTTTTTTTCTTTTTAATTTGAAAAGAAAGAAAGGAAAAGAAAATAAAGTTGTGTGGGTAGGATGGTGGGAGGGGTGTCAGGGAAGAACTGCAAAAGGAGGAAAAACACAATCAATATATAAATTTTTTGGAAAAAAGAAAATGGAAAACTACGGAGGGATGACGGGTACATTATGCTGTAGGAAGCTGGAAGTAAGAGCCCTGTGTCAGATCAGGCCTGAAACAGCCTCAACCCAGAGTCGGTAACACAAAACCGGAGCAGGCCCGCCCCTCTGCGCCAGGGCGGGTGGGGAGGGGGGTTCCTCTCCCCGCCTTTGCTCCCCTGCAGTACGCACCCCGACGACTCCTGCAGCCCGCCCGCCTGCGAAGAAACCGGCCTGCAAACTTCCCAGTGTCGGAACCCTGCTGCTCCGGGAGCAGTTTGGATTACCGCTCAGCCCCGCCAGCCTCTAGCCGGGCTGGAGAGACCGCCCCCCGCCGCGGTGAAAGTTTGCTCCCACCTCCACCCGGAGGCGTTAGGAACGCGTTGCAGTTCCCGGGTCCGCGCTGCACAAATACACTCATCAACAAAGAAAAGCCCATTAAACCTTCCCTCCTGTGAACTCGCCCCCGCGGATACCTCTTTGAACTGACCCCCGCCCCTCAGCCCCAGAGCCGTTAGGGGCGCGCTGGCCCTCCCGGGCTCTCTCCTTCCCTCCCGGCGGCGCACTTTTGCTGCACGCCTGGTCTTTGAAGTCTCTTTACATTATAGTACAGCAGCCACGCGCTCTTGTCCCGCGCGGGGGCTTTGTGTAACGGAACTGACATTTGGCCTTGATACCTGTATCTCTTGGTGATTGTAACAAATTTCTAAAATAAATATTGTGCTTTGATCTCCCTGCCCTGC
>PVIH01010118.1:60683-77753 GCA_004025045.1 Sigmodon hispidus
GGCTTTGTACAGGTTATTTAATAATAGCTTTGTTAAAGAGTAATTATAATTATAACATTAATAAATGTTTCTGTTGTTCTCAGCTCCACGCAGAGCTACAGCATGGTATGTTTCTGTAAAGCGATCAGCAATTGCAGCGTGAAAATAAATACGATCATTCCCGGGTCTCCTCAGGAAGAGCCCCGCAGAGCTGGTCGCCTCTGATCTTTTCTTCTTCCTGGAGTCCTCACTGAGAGGTCAGGTTTCACCCGGGATCTGGTGGTTCCTGTGTATTGCTTGTGTCTCAGGCGTCTTGGGTTTCTAAAGTTTTGGGAAAGTGTGTACTGGCTGCATGGGCAAGCTTAGGGCAGCCAATTTTCAGGTAAAGAGCCTAGGGCAAGATTTGCCTATCTCAACTTAGGTTTCCTCGCAACTCCAGGACTTGATGTAGGTCTAACTTTTCACTTCTGTTTTACCATTGTTGGTACTTTTGGTATCCGTGGAAAGAGCTAAGTGTTCTCAGGGCCTTCTCCCGTGTGAGATGTCTAGAGTTAAATGGAGAAATTGACAGCTCCTGTGTGGATGAGGCAATGCCAGGACAACACCAAAGAAGTAACTGTCATTCTCGCAGTGCCAGCCTGGCCACATACAACTTGTTTGTTAATTCACATAGACTGGCTAGACAGGCATCTAGGTGAGCCAGGAAGTTTAATTCTTCGTGTAGTTTGAACTTTTTTAAATTAATCGTCTGGCTAAACGGATTTTCTCAGGGAAGAATTTCTATGAGCCTAGAAATTTAGGAACAAGGTTTTCTTAAGATTTCGGTTTCTCGCCTTTCTCTAACTTTTTAAAAGTTTGAAGACTTCCCCCCACCAAGTGTCTCAACTCATTTGTATTGTAATATTTGGAGTTTCAAACCCAAAGCTTAGCAAGCAATTAAACTCCTTTATTTAGAATCAACAAAAATCAAAACAAGATTTAAGTTTCGTTACCATTTTAGGTCAATGTCAAAATGCAGTGAATGATCTTTTCACGATAGGTTTGTATATATGTATTTATATTTCGCAGCTTTACAAGCTTGCCATGAATTTTTGCCTGACGTCAAACTAAAGTGCACATTTTCAAAAGCTATTATGAGTTGTTCTTGAAAGTTATGTAAATAAAATACAAATATCAACATAATTGAGATGAGAATAACTTATATAACAGTAAGAAATTGTTTTATTGTGTAATGTGAGACAAGACAGCATATGTATGCTAGATTCCGTGGCAAAACATGCCTCAGAGCTACTTGCCTTCTTTAGAGATGTTGAACTATTTAATAAACTTTAACGCTGTCTAAGGGTGTGGCTGGGTTGCAAGCAATAGTAATACAGCTGCTAGACAGTGCAGTCAATACAGACCTAGATGTGCATTATTAATCTATAACCATTGTAATTAGTCCAGAGTACCTTGATCTAGACCTGGTATGCATTATATGGAGAAGTAGAAAAGCTGCATGAAGTTTTCAGTCACTCCTTCTTGAGTGACTAGATGTACTTCAGACCCAAGAAAGGCTTCTTGCAGGTGATGGAGACTTTGGACTCAGGAACTGTGAGTGATTGTGCTGTGTATATGAGAAGAGTAGCTTTGACTAAAAAAGAAAGTGGGGATTTGGAAACTGTGATCACTGACAGGTACAATCCTTTAGCATTTAAAGAAATGAGAGGAAAACAAACCTTTATCATTGTCGGGGAGCAGACAAAATGTATGAGGTTGTTGATTAAACATGAGAGATAGTAGCGGTAGTATTCCTAGAACTTTGTAATTAAGGGGAAAACTAGGTCAAACATGTGGAGTTTGCAAAAAGTGTATATAACAAACTAAGCCTTGTGCTGAGAAAAATGAACTTTCTTAGAATTGTGTTTAATTCAGCCCTGCCAAAAGAATTAATGCTATTACTGAAGAAGTTGAGATGCCACAGTGATAATAATATCCAAGTATAGAAAGGCATTCCATGGGTATACTGAAAAAAATAAGTTAATATAATGTAGAAATGCATTAAAGCTTACAAACTGTGGGAAATTGAGTTTCACATACTTTGTTTTATAAGTCTACAACCAGAACACCATTTTAAGGACATTAAAACTTATTTTGGAACACCAATATGCAAAAATAATATGTATGACTTAGACACAAATTAAATATACTACTTATAGCAGAAAACTTAATGAAATTAAAATTAAAAATTTAGAGGCAAATTATTACTAAATGTAGACTACATGTTATTTTGAATTAGAGTTTGCCAACCTCTCAAAGTGAGTTTAATCAGTCAACTTTTATCAAGGACTTTATCTAAGCTTCAGTACACAATTATTTAAAAACTGAAATAAATATGTTAATAATTGTCTCAAATGACACTAGACTAGATGTTTTTAATGAAGCTAGTTTAGGCAGAATGGAAAAAGAGTACATATTAAATTCCAAACTAGTGACATTCTAAAGTGTACACTCAATGAATAAATGAATCATTTGGATCAAGAACTTAAAAACAGAGAAATTGAATAATATATAAATTAGATAATTTGGAATTTTGTGTTTCAGGTTTTAACAATATGGTATTCTGATTTTCTCAAGAAAACATTGGAAATACATTTCCATACTTGATCATTTGTTTCTAATGGGTCTGGCAAATTTTCCAATGAAAGTACAAGTGTTACTAACCTCAATTTCGATCGATTCCAGATTTACTAGAATTAAACTCTAATGATCATGTTATTATATATATATGTATGTATATGTGCCTACATACATATATAATTATTTGCGTTAATTCAGTTAAATTAGACGTACCACTAAAAAAGTAATCTTGCAGAGGGTGCTTCCAGTTAAAACTTGTTTTGGTGGCATCATAAAAAGACAGGATTTTACTCCAGCTTGTGCAGTGCTCTATTCTAACACTGTTGGCTTTGAAGCAATCAGTTTAAAGTGATGGCTGGAAACTGTTCTTTGGGTCTGCTGGGAGAATGTGATGAAAGGTGTCCCTGAAGTAGCTACGATTTTTTACTCTTTTAAAGCGTGGCTCATGCTTGTTTATGTGGAGCTGTAGAATTGCAAAGCATTTTTACTTACTTTAGAGTGTACTGCATTACACAACAGAGTCAGTTAGCAGGGGTTGGTTTGTTTGTTGAGTTTTTTTGCGTAGGAATTGAGCTATGTTGAAAAATCAGTTTTAAATTTCCTGTCTTGTAAACAACTGTCCCCAATTAACTATCATTACTTTCCTCTCGTTTGCATGATAGAGGGAGGACTTTTAAAGGAACCAGAGACCTGGGGCACCTGTAAAATGCTGGTGGCACAAACCTTGAATTCAGTAAGATAAAGGAGAAAGCAGGATTGCCCAGAGTTCAAGGCCAGTATCCGTTACATAGTGAGTTCAAGGCCAGCCTGAACTACCAAGAAAGACCATATCATGTTGCAACACACCCTCCAAAATCAGAAATGTGTGCTAACACAGTTTGATAAAGTAAGGGAAAAAGTAAGGAAAATATCTAGGTATACACATGTTTATAATGAGATATATTTAGGTTAATATGTCAAAATGACATGCACTATAGCCATAATCTAATCTGTGTAACATTATACATAGGTAATTAAAAATTTTTTTCTGGTAAGATTTCATATTTTTGCATAAATATCTATTATGTCAATTGTTTTTAAAGAATGTAATGATACCAGATACAGTAATTCAATTTAATTTAGGGACACTATGCAGTAACCTGCATAATATCCCTGATATGAGAAAGTGATATTAGTTTAACAAAGATATAATCTAATAGCTTCAGACCGTTACTACCTTCCTGACAGCTTCACTGGTGTTCACTGCTACAGTTTTTTGTGTGTGAAGATGTGGGTGTGTATGACATATATGTTGAGCTGACATTTAATTCTCTTTCTAGACTGTGTGCTTTTCCTCCTTGGCCTTCACGAGTCTCTAAACCAACTCTAAATGGGGAGGTTGCTATGTTATCCATAATTTGATCCATGCACATGGACTTCAGTAGTTTTTATATGACATATAATAACTAAAGTGCAGGTTAGCTTTCTATATAATACAAAAGTCAAAACAGGAAAATCATATCTGGTTCTTAGTTTGATATTACATGGAAAATCTACAGCTTTCACCTTCCAGAAACTTGGTTCAGCCTATGATGATGGAGACTATAAACAATGAAATGTAAGTTTGATTTATAATAAAAATATTTACTAGTCACACTTCTGACATCAAAAATACACTAAAATAGTATAACATCCAATGAGGTGTCTCCATGCCTTTTGGATTCTTTAAACGTAAAGTTAAGCCATTCTGGCATGCAGATAGGAGTCAAGCCTCAGCCAGTACTATCTAAAACTCAACATCTAGCCTTCAGCTCTACTTCATTCCATTCCCAAGGCAAGCATTAGGCCACCTCCTCATTTACACTTGCGACTGGGAAATGTGTCCTCATTTTGGACATATTTGGAGACAGCATCCTAAAAATCTACAGAAACCTTATTTGTGTGGGTTTTATTCTTATGTTCTGTGTACTGCTTTTTGAATTTTGTCTTCAAAAGGCAAATCTCTTCTTTTTTCTCCATGTTCATTTCTATGATGAAAATTTTATTTAATGTGACTCTTTTTCAAAAGTACAACCACACCAAGTGGTGGTGGTGCACACCTTTAATTCCAGCACTCAGGAGGCAGAGCCAGGCAAATCTCTGAGTTTGAGGCCAGCATGGTCTATAGGGTGAGTTCCAAGACAGCCAGAGTTTCACAGGAAAACCCTGTCTGGGAGGGAAAAGGTGTACCCACTATTTGACTTAGCTCCCTATAGTACGGAACCCAACTTCTAAACTATAATTATTTTCAATTGCATTTTGCTTGTATTTTCAGTACTGGAAATTGAATGCAGTACCCATTCAGCTAAGGAGGTGCTACCACTGATCTGCACTCTCCAATCCCAGGCTTGAACCCTCAACCCTCTAAGTTGCTAGTTTTACAGTCATGTGCCAACCCCCATGCTGAGCTAACTCTGTTTGTTGTATCATTAATAGATATTTATATCCCTTGGAATCGGTTTTACAGAAAGAAGATAGGTTCACTTCAAGTCATATTTTATTTATATGGTGTTTGCCAATGTTTTTAAATTTATGATGTCAGTGAGAATATTCACCTAGCAATCGAAAGGAAAACTTTAAATATGATAAAAGATTATGGCTTTAGATAATCCCAGTCTGGATGGGTTGCTAACTGGTTAAAAACTATACCAAAAAAAAAAAAAAAAGTAGGGGCTGTAACAAAGTTGGTAGAATGCTTATCTTGAATGTACTGAGTTTGAGATTTAACTTCTAGTACCACGAAAAGCTGGGAACTGTGGTGCACATCTCAGCATTCTGAAAACAGAAGCTTGAGTATTAGGATTTCAAGGCTATCATTAGCTATATAGTAAACTTGATAGAGGCCAGCCTGAACAACACAGAATTCTGTTCTTCTAGAAAAAGGGGGTGGGGAGGTATACATAGTCTTTTATTTGACTGTTTTCAGTGAAGATGTTAACTGAGACTATTAGCATCTGCCACTTGTATTTCTTATTGATGCTGTATTGGGAGACTCTCACTTTTATCCTTGATGGAGGTCATGCCATCTCTTAACACTACTTCTCACAGCTGACAAGAAAGCCATTGTGAAAACACTCTGTGCTGCTGAGTCTGGGTTTAAGGTATAAGTCACTGTTTCCCATGGTGAGAACACCTCTTCAGTCACAACTCAAGATTTACAAGAGCAAGCCTGTGTGTGTGTCCAGAATGTCCTTAATTAGAACCAGTGACCTGTCTCTACCCCTGTGCCTCTCTCTGAGGCAGGTCTAGAAGTGGGAAAAAGGGAGACAACAGATAGTAATCCATGTCCATCTCCAGCATGAAAACTTTATGTGATGTGTCTCTTCCATAAATTTGATTTGGTTCCCTATAATATAGAACTCAACAGGCTTCTAAACTATACAGGAAGATACAGAAGGGCTTGAAATTGGGTCCTGGGTCAGAAAGCCAAGGTGAAATAGTATCACCTTCTCAGTATAGATCCCTGGGGAGGAAAGATTTTTCCCTTACCCCAAAATTTCTGGATTTGGTTTTCAAACAAAAGGTAAGTGTGAATCAGAAGGGCTTTTACTAAGAACATTCAGACTTAGAGGATCTCCTGGTCTCCTCCAAAGCTGGGATGCTTCAAAACTAAATCCTGTGCATGAAAATATTCAAGCCAATCTTACAGGAATTAAGAGCATAATGTGAAGACTCTGGCTCTCTGGCATCTGATTCCAGAAGTCTCATTAAAAAGCCAACAACAACAACAAAAAGGTTTGTTTCTTTGTTTAAAAAAAAATCACATGGAGACAAGGATGCTTTAGGATAATCAGTGATCTACACAGAACTGATGGCAGAATTTAGTGGCATTTCCAGGTGTGTTAATGCTTGTAACTGTTACACTGTTACATTCCTCCCCAAGATCAGATGCTGCTTGTGGAGACTTTACTGTGGAGAGGAGAGAAAGGTAAAGTTTAGGCATCTCTTAGTTACTTTTCTTTTCTTTCTTTTTTTTTCCTTATAAAGTCTTTTTTTATCCATGTATCCCCTTGCTCCCCCTCCCTTCCCTCCTCCCAACCCCTCCCAGTCAGTCCTCAGCCTCCCCGCTTCCCAACTCTCCATTCTATTGCTAAGAGACATATGACCAAGACAACTTATAGAAGAAAGAATTTATGTGGGGCTTACAGCTTCAGAGGGTTAGAGTCTGTGACTGTCCTGACAGGAAGCACAGCAGCAGGCAGGTAGGCACGGCACTGGAGCATTAGCTGAGAGCTTCATCTTGATCTGTAAATAGGAGGCAGAGGTAATCTCTTAAAACCTAGAAGCCCACACCCAATGGCACACCTCCTCCAGCAGGGCACCACCTCCGCATCCTTCTTAAACAGTTTCATCAGCTAGGGACCCAGCATTCAAATATATGAGCCTGTGGGGACCATTCTCATCCAAACCACAGCATCACCTTTCCAGTATGCTTAGTGATTAGCAGAACACTGCCAAAGCAGCTGAAAATAGAGGCCCTGTGATACTCAGCCCCACAGAGAGCCAGGCATAAGAGGAAAGTTACATTTTCAGACAGTGATCGAGGGAGAAGCCTGGATAGAAGTGAACTTCAGATAGCACAGAGGATGAAAAACTTTTGAACAGGGTCTGGCTGCTCAGTGTGTTTGGGAGCCAATGTTATGGCACTAGGATTTTTTGCAAAACAACAAAGGCTCTATCTCATACTAACAGCCAAAGAGATCAGGAACCATAAAGTCAAATTTACCTCTGAGATCATTCGATAGCAAGATAATAATTCATAAGAACAGGGAAGAGAAGTTGCTTATTGGTTGGGTGGCCACTGACTTTGTCTGCTCATTTCCTCTCTCTCTCTCTCTCTCTCTCTCTCTCTCTCTCTCTCTCTCTCTCTCTCTCTCTCTCAATTTTCAAGACAGAGTTTCAGAGTTTCTTTGTGTAGCCCTGGCTGTCCTGGAACTCACTCTGTAAAACAGGTTAGACTCTACCTCACAGAGATCTGCTTGCCTCTGCCTCGCAAGTGTTATATGCCACCACCACCTGGCATCCTCTCCATTTTTGAAATGCCAGTTTTAAAGTATAAGAATCATTAGCAGATGCTCTGCAGGCTTTTTCTGAAAGAAAAATTAACGACTTTATTATTTAAGGGCATTTTTTCTCCTAGCTGTAATTTGAAGCCAAGACCTTGCCCACACCAGGAAGCTCCCAGCCACATTGTTACATCCCCCAACACTTAGCTTTTTTTTTTTTAAAGATGGGGTTAGCCTGTCTCCCTCCCATTCCCAAGTACTAGAATTGCTGTTGTCCCCCATCATACCCATCCATCTATGCAGAAAGTTTATGCCTGTGTGCAAACCTTAACTAATTCCAATGCCTGTCTTGTCATTGTTGAGTCCTAAGTCATGAAGAATTGGTGACAGGCTATATTCCACTGGTTCAAGTAGTCAAGAGTCTGTTTGGGTTGAGGATGGGTCCCTCAGGTAGGGTAACAATCATTAATGGAAAGCAACCATTTGTCTAGTCAATCCAAACAGATAAGTATTGCCTAGAATAAAAGGTATTGCAGAGGTAGCACATGGAAAGGTTAACCTGGCCTGGTAGCAATCAACTGAAAATAATTAAAAATGGGAGGAGAAATCAATTCAAAGGGCCATTTCTACTCAGGCCTGTTAGTGACTCATAATCTTAGCATCTTCTAGGGGCCGGAGAGATTGCTTAGTGGCTTTTCCAGAAGACTATGGTTTGATTCCTAGCACTCTTGTAGCATCTCAAAATTGCCTGTAACTCCAGTTTCAAGGGATCTGAAGATCTTCTGACCTCCATGGGTACTAGGCACTCACATGGTACTTACAAAACACAGATGCACATAAAATAAAAATTTTTAAATCTTGGCAACTTTTAACCCCACCTGTTGAGATATATTATGCTACTGTCTTTTCTATAGCACAGACTTTTTCTTGCATGGCAAGTAAAAAGTTTGTGCCATTTGTTTGGGTTCTAGCAGTAAGTGAGAGTTAAAAACCCTCCAGCAATGATGACTGTAGAAATGTGAACCTCCTTGTTCTTATTTTTTCTGGAAAGTAACTGAAGATAAATAATTGAGAAGAATATTTAAGAAGAGGATGTCACTCAGTAGTAGAACACCTACCTGGTATGCACAAGATCTGAGTTTAATCAGTGCTGGTTAAAAAGAAATGAAGAGAGAATGAGAAGGATATATATAGAGAGAGGTAGGAGAGGAGAAAAAGAGAGAAAGAATACTTCGCTGTGCATGATGGCTCATTCCTGTAATCCAGCACTTAGAATCAGAAAATAGTTAACCTATATTAGAGAGTTCCAGGCCAGCCTGGACTTCAGAGTGGGGTCTTGCCTCCCCAAAATATTTAGAAGTGAGATAACTTTCTGGTTTCCACAGCCAGGCAACCAGCACTACTGAGTAGAACAGCTGGTGTGATATGCGCCTGTATACATTCCTCCTGGCTCTGCCAGGTGGTCATTAGAAGTAGCCTGCTGCTTGAGGCCCACACAGTCGCTGCAGACAAGCATGCACGGTGCACAGTAGAGATGGCTCAGTGGGAAGAAGCAGCATTTACTGTGCCCTGCTGACGACCTAAATTGGATCTGTAAAACCTTTGATAGAAAAAGAGAACAAACTCCTGAGAGCGACCCTCTGACCTCCCAACACATGCTCCATATGCATACACACACACACACACACACACACACACATATATATATATATATATATATATATATATATATACATGTGTACACATGGACACACACAATAGTGAATAAAAAAATGTAAGCACATGGGCAGGGGTAAGCTTTGAAAGACAAAACAAAGATTATATCAGATATCTAGTAATAATACTTGGCCATAATGACTAATAATGACTGCAGCAGTCAAAAGTTGAACAGGTATTAGTCTGTATACTTGTTGGATTACTTTCTGTTAAAATACCTGGGAAGATGTGGAGCCTGTAAGAGTCTTTTGTGGTAGTTATCTTATTAAGCAACCAGGTATAAGATGTCTCTCTCTGTAGCTGCCCAGCCTTATGTCCTTTTTGCCCAAGTTAACACATGTAACTTCATCTTAATTCTGACAGTGTTCACATTTTCTTTAGCCATCTTTCTTGTTCTCTGAAAACATTGCTAGGGTTTGGGTGTTCCTTGTTGCCCAGATAGACCTGACCTGGTGGTAGGTCTGACCCTGCTCTACAACACAGGTATATTCATTCATCGGGTGGACTCATAGCTAGTTGTCTGAGTGCAAAATGGTTCTCAGAGGCTCAGGGATTGAACCACCCTGGTTGGTGGTGCTGTTTAGAGAGATTATCTGAAGGCACGGCCTTGCCGGAAGAAGTACGTCACTGGGGCGGGCCTTGGGAGGTTAAAGCCTCACCCCACTTCCGGTTTATTTTCTGCTTCCTGCTGCTGTCCACTTAGCCTCCACTATTGCTCTGTTCCTCTCTGTCATGATGGACTCTTTGCCCTCTAGAGCTGAAATCCATAATAACTGGTCTCTTCCTTAAATTGTCTGTAGTTGTAGTGTTTAATCACAGCAAAAGAAAAGTAACTAACAGCGCCATAGCCATCTCAATCACATTCAGATAACACAGAGCTTTAGATGGATATGATCTCACACGCAACTCACCTGAAGTCCATTGTCTGGTTGGTTTTTTAGTTGGAGTTCTTATGTGTTTGTTTTGCTGATTTATTTTGGTTTTGGGTTGTTTGTTTGTTTGGTTGGTTTAGTTTTGTTTTTTCCTGTGTTTCTCTGTGTAGCCCTGGCGGTCCTGAAACTTGCTCTATAGACCAGGCTGCCTCGAACTAAGAGATCTGCTTCTGCCTCTCCAATGTTGGGATTAAAGGTGTGCACCCCCACCACCCAGCACTTGGAGTCCATTGTTCAGTTTAATTTTATATTTTCTGTGGAGGAAAGCGGTCATCTTGAAGTAATGAGCCACTACCATTTATTTTTTTATTCTTAGGAAATGTACACATTTTTGACAGGCAACAGGTATAAAGTTTTAAATGGAAGATATAAAACAAAATTAATAAAAGCAGAACAAATTGTATAATTCTCAAACCAAGAAGCATAATTTTCCAAAGTCCTGCCAATCTTTACCAAAGATAGTAAGTTGATTTACTTATTAACTTTAAGTTTTTAAACTATGTTCTTATTAAGTGACAGAAGTTGGGGTGCACAGTCATTGCACCCACACAGGGGCCAGGGGACAGCTGAGGGAGTCATTCTTTTCTTTCAGCACGTGGTTCCAGTTTGTCAGGAAGTCGGGCCTGACAGCAGGTGCCTTTACCTGCTTAGCCACCATGCTGTCCCAACTGGATTTAGTTTTGTCAGAAAATGCCCATAAGTTTGCTCACAAAACAAAGTAAAACTGACAGCTGAGGCATAGGGACCATGCTTAAATGGAGATGAATGTTCAGCCTAGACACTGGTGAAAGAAAGCACTTTCTCTTTTGGATTGTTTGTTTGGTTGGTTGGTTGGTTGGGTGTTTGTTGGTTTGCTTTTTGGTATTTTGGGGTGGGGGAGATTGTTTTGTTTTGTTCTTTTAAAAGAAGGGAATTCTGAGACAGGGATTCTCTGTGTTTGTTGCCATCACTGTCCTGGAACTAGCTCTGTAAACCAGCTGGCCTCACTCACGGGATCTGCCTGCTTTGGGATTAAAGGTATGCACCTTTAAGGGTCCTGAGGAGAGATGACTCAGAGATTAAGATACCTTGTTGCTCTTCAAGAAGACCCTGGTTTGTTATTAGATCCTGGGAAAGGTAGTCTGTGCTCTTATCTGCTAAGCCAATTCTGCAGACAACTTTACAACCTAAAGAAATAAAGCAAACTTAACGTTAACCCTAACTTCCCAGATAGATGACCTCACACTGTCAGATAAAGAAGGCTGGGTAGAAGGCAGGCTTGCAGCATCCTGCATCTTCAATTTCGAAGCTTCAAGGCCAAACCCTCCCCTTGCTTACATCACAAGAACTAGAAAAGGTATTGTTTTATGCACAGCATTGGCCCTGGAACTACCATCATGGCACCATAGCTTCACCCATACTATCCACTGGGAGCCTGGAATGTAACTAACGATTCCACCACCATCTCTACTTCCCTGGTATCCTTCTCAGCCCAGAAGTGATAGCTACTGATGCAACGTGCTGGCATCACCTGTGCTGTGCCCTGGGAAAGGTCCCTTTAGTGTCATACCTCTCCAGCAGCTTTAGACTCAGCACCCCCAGCATTCACATGTCAGGATTAGGGGCTGTCTCCCTCCCAATCCATGGTTTTCAGCCTACATCTGCTAGCATCACATAAGCTTGCCCTGGGGAACAAGAGGAAGGTCTCATATGTGTTTTTCAGTTCCAATGCTGTAGTGATCTATGCCACAATCTTCCCCTCAATGAGAGCCACCCTACTGTGACCTAGGAACAATCGCCATACATGCCCAGCAACACCAGAACCACACTTACCAAACACAGATCCCAGAGCTAAAACATCCAAGGGAGAGATGACAGTCTCTTTAATAAACAGTGCTGGCAAAACTAAACTAGATGTACACAAAAGTGACACCACCTTGCTTTCTCCACATACACAAAACTAATTCAAAATAAATCAAAGACATAAATATGAAGCTTTAAATTGTGAAATTACTACAAGATAAGGAACTTCAGAGATGGCTCAGGTGTTAGGAGCACTGGCTGTTCTTCCAGAGATCCTGAGCTCTACATGGTGACTCACAACCATCTGTAATGGGATCCAATGCGCTCTTCTGGTGTGCAGATGTACATATAGACAAAACACTCATTTATGTAGATGGAGACTTTTCTGTCCCAAGCAGTCCCACAACAATTCAGTCCCAAATAAATACACAGAGGTTTATATTAACTATAAATGCTCTGCCAGTAGCTCGGGTTACTACTAACTAGATCTTACACTTAAATTAACCCATAATTCTTATCTATGTTAGCCACTTGGCTGGGTATCTTTTTTATTTTTTTTTATTCTCATCTTGCCTCTTCTGCATCTGGCTGGGGATTCCTGATTCCACCTTTCCTCTTCTCAGAATTATACTAGTCTTGTTGCCCCGCCTATAATTCCTGCCTGGCTACTGGCCAATCAGCATTTTATTAAACCAATTCAAGTGACAAATTTTTACAGTATACAAGAGCGTTATCCCACCAATACATATACATAAAATACATGAATAAATTTTAAAAATAAAAAATACTACAAGATAATACAAGGGAGCCCTTCAAGGTATTGATGTCAGAAAATGTTTTTTTTTTTTTTTAACTAGGATCCCCAAAGGCACCTACTTTATACAAAATCAAAATCAAATAAATGGGATTATATCAAATTAAGAAGCATCTGAACAGCAAAAGAAATAACAGAACTAAGAGGTAAGCTACGGTGGGCTGGAGAAATGGCTCGGTATGGTTATGAGCATGAGATGCTCTTCCAGAGCATCCTGGTTTGATTCCTAGCATACACACCACAAGGTGGCTTACAAAAATCTGTAACTCCAGTCCTAAGGGATGCTCTTCTGACCTTCCGGGGCACTAGATACACAAGTATCCCACAGACATACATGTAAATAAAACATATATATATACATACATATATATATATAGTCAATAATTTTTTTAAAAAGAGATAAGCTACAGATTGAGAGAAAATATTTGCAAACTCATCATTTGACAGATGATTAATGCCCAGCCTGTTTGAAGAACTTAAAAAGCTGAGCCCCAAGAAACAAATTTTAGAAAATAGACTAAAGAAGTAGACACTTCTCACAAGAAGACACATGGCTAACAGGCACATGGTGTGGGGGTGGGGGATAAATGTCACTAACTGATGAATAATACAACTCAAAACCACAATGGGATATCATGTCCATGCCCCAACCCCCACCTCTGGCCCAGTCAGAATGACTATTATCAAAAAGATGAAAGGCAACCAATATTGACAAAGATGTGGGAAAACGAGAAGTCACTGTTCTTATTTCTATGCATATGTTCTCATTTCATATTCATATATTTACTAATTAATACATGAATTAGCATAAAGATTATGGAAAACAGTGTAGATATTTCTTTTAAAGATTTATTGTTTTTATTTCATTTGCATTTGTGTTTTACCTGCATGTATGTTTATGTGAGGGTATTGTATCTCCTGAAATTGGAGTTTCAGACAGTAGTGAGCTGCCATGTGTGTGCTGGGAATTGAACTTGGGTCCTTTGGAAGAGCAGTAGTGCTTTTAACCACTGAGCCGTCTCTCCAGTACCCACTATAGATATTTCTAAAAGGAAGGAAGGAAGGAAGGAAGGAAGGAAGGAAGAGAGAGAGAGAAGAGGGAGGGAGGGAACCCATCCCATCAGCAGTTCTGCCACTAAGGACCTGTCCAGCAGAGGTGAAATTATACCAAGGAGACACCTTCACTCACTGCTTTACTTCAGCATCATTCAGAGAAGCTGAAAGACAAAATCTACCCAGGCGCCTAGCAGTAAACTAAGGGATAGAGAAAAGACGAAGTGAACACACAGTTAAACAGAGTGAAATCCTGACTTTTGCAGCAGTGTGGCTGAAAATGGAGGTCACTGTGCTAAGTAAAATAAACCAGGCATAGACAAGTATGGCATGATCTCATTGGTTCGTAGAAACTAGTGAGTCTCCTAAAAGAAAGAAATGGTACTTCCCTAGAGCCTGGGGAAAACAAGGGCTAACGAGCTAGAAAAAAAAATTAAGGCAATGCTTCTCAACCTTGCTAATGCTGTGACCTCTTAATACAGTTCCTCAGGTTGTGGTGACCCCAACCATAAAATCATTTTTGTTGCAACTTTCATAACTGTAATTTTGCTACTTTAAGAATCACAATGTTAAATACTTGTGTTTTCTTATGGTCTCAGGTGAACCCTGTAAAAGGGTCCTCCAACCCCAAAGGGGTCATGACTCTCAAGTTGAGATCCACTGCTTTAAAGCACACCAACTTAGGAGGAACTAACTCAGACTTTGTTGTTGTTGTTTTGTTTGTTTTCTCATAGCACGTGGCATAAATATTGGTTTAAAGAATGTATGTTATATTACAAGATGACAAAATTTCAGCACATAAAAATGACTAATGTTTAAGGAAATGCTCATTGCCCTGATTTGATTATTACCCACTGTAGACATATATCAGATTACCCTAATGTAACCCATAAAGAGGTACAGAAATTTGTCTCAATAAAATGTAAGTGGGTATAATTAGATTTGAAAGTTCTGACCCTAATTTAAGGAAACTATTCTTTCCCAAGCCCTCAAAGTTAGGCAAGTCGGTGTGTTCAATTACAATCTGTGAGCTGTACACTTAATTCAATTCCGTGTTTGTAGCCTTCAATTTTTAGACTTAGAAAACTAGACCTAAAACAAACTCAAAACATAAACACAGCTAAATTCAATTTATCAAATAATGATAGAATGTCTGCAATTTAGCAAGCAATGAGACAATGTCTGTAATGGGAGTGTAAGGTAGGTGAACAAAATCCTTCAAAGAATTCCATGTCCCAAAAGAGAAAAAAAACTGCATGCACAGATGGACAGAATCCATAACTAAGTCTGTGAAAAGCAGCCACCAGATATAAACAAAGTTCCTCAACCAAAACAAGAGAAAAGAAAATGGTTTTAGGCAATAACAGGAAGCTGTTTTAGCTGACAAATAAGTATTCTGCTTGGAAGAAAAGTCTACAAACTACACCTTTAGGATTCAGACTACAACTCAACTATTACATTACCCAGAGTTGACAGTTCAAGACAGACTGGTTCCCAAGCAGTGACAAGAACCTAGGTAGGATCCCTTGTTAGAAATGAAAATCCAGGGACTAGGGGCATAGCTGCGTTGGTAGGGTACATGTCCAGCATGTACAAAGCTCTGGGTTCTGTTCACTCCCCAGGGCCACATAAAGTTAGGCACCATGGAGCATACCTGTAATCCTAGCACTTGGGGAGTGGAGGCAGGAGATTAAGATGGTCAAAGTCTTCCTCTGCTACATAGTGAGTTTGAGGATAGCCTATGCTACATGAGATCTTGTCTCAAGGAAGAGAAAGGCAGTGAAAGGCAAATCCATAGGTCTAATCCTCAAGACTTCCTAAGTCAGAAATCCAGGGACCTGACAGACTGTGTCTTAACAAATCTCCCAAGTTTGCTAGTGTGCTTAAGCTTCGGAAATTATTAATTTCAACCAGGGTAAGATGGAAAGTCTATGAGAAGTAACCAGAAGCTAGCCTAACACATTTCTCACAAGTTACTCAGGAAATGGAAAATAGAGAATTTCCTTAGCTGAAATGTCCCCCTAACTAATACAATTGGGATTGGCTGCTAATGAGAAGACGGCAGTAATAGTCTTAATGAAAGGAGGATTTCTATGAGCACAATATGAGTTACATAGACAGTCTTTTATAGCCTTTAATACCAAACAAGGTTATATTTTTAATTATAAATGACATATTTCATTTCTTGTTCTTTCCCTTCTCTTTAAAATATATAAAGTCACGTATTTGACATGTTAGTGTCACTTTCTTCATAAAGTGGAATGATGGCTTTGTAGCAGCATGTTTTCTTTAAAGGAATTCTCAGCCAAAAAACTCAATGTCACTAGATAATTAATAGCTAAGAGTCACACATGAACTTCACCACTAAGAGTGGAAAGCACACACGTGTCCCGTGCTGCAGAACAACGCTGGCATGTGAAAAGAATAACCCCACTGGGAGTCTCAAGTTTGCCCAATAGCTTTTATTTTTTTTCCTTCTTTATTTTGTATTTAACAAAAAAAAATAGTAACATGAATTTAAAATGAGGAAAAGTTAACAATAACTATGAACAGGATAAGAATCATAAGCATGGCTTATCAAGAGTGGTAATGCAAATAAGATTGCTACACATATATTTACTATGTGTTCAGCTTTCCCTCTGAAATTTTTTTTTCCTATCCCTGTATATCCTCATTCAAGGTCCCTTCCCCCTCCCACCACATCTTGACATTTCTCTTCTCTGCAACTCCCCATCCCTTCCCTGGGCAGGGAGCAGACAGTCCTATGGTTCCACTGACCCAATAATGCTTGGATCAGTCTCCACTCCTGGCCAAATCCAGTTTTGTCCCCCCTCCCTCAAGAATGAGTCTGGTATTCCTATAGTTGGAGTGGGGTTCGAAGGGTCAGTCCAGGGTGTTTCTGATCCCAGGCTGTTCAGTGGTTGTGGTTTGCCGCTTGGGCATGTTTGGCTTTTTTTTTCTTGTTTGTTTGTTTAGAGACCACTAGTGAGTGAGTACATCCCCTGCTTATCTCTCTGAGATTGTGATACCTCGCTCAGGAGGATATTCTCCAAATCCATCCATTTGCCTGCAAATTTTAGGATATCGTTTTTTCTTACTGCTGAGTAGTATTCCATTGTGTAGATGTACCACAGTTTGTTAATCCATTCTT
>PVIH01010119.1:0-77652 GCA_004025045.1 Sigmodon hispidus
ACCTTTATCCTGTCGGTGTTGGCCTCCATCTTCAGCTGCTCTACCAGCTTCCTGGCTTGTGCTATGCTGGCGGTGTTGTTGCTGGCCATTGGAGAGCTGGACAGGGTTTTCAGACACTCTTGTCAATTTTCAAAGCCGGAGGCTCACTCGCAGATCTTACTTGCTGGGCTCCCGAGGCTTGGATAAAGAGCAGCTTCCCTTGGTGGAGCTGATGGGTGGTGAGTTCGGCCGCCCAGACCAGCCCAGCCCAGCCCAGCCCAGCGCAGCCCAGCCCAGCGCAGCCCAGCCCAGCCCCGGCGTAGTAGGAGTGCCCACCCAAATAATGCAATTTTTAAACTCCCCAGTAGCACTCAAGAGTGACATTTCAACCTTGCCTATCCCACACTAGTATCATCAACATCTGTTAATGTCATCTCCTGTATGAAAATATTAACTGGGTAGAGACCATCTACACGGCTAACATGGCCTTACATTCCTTTCTTTTCCAGTGTCATAGATAATGTATGTTTTCATGATATTCATGGTCTCTAAAGCAGGTCCATAAAGCAGGCATACTTACTTTCATTTTTATGAGAAAAATTAGGTTCAGGAAAGTTAATCCATTTGTTAAAGTTCATACAGTTAGTACTCAGCCACAAACTGAACCCAGATCCCCTATGGGTCCACTGCATTGTCCACATCAGCCGAAGGTTTCTCCTTGTGGAGATGGGAATATGACCTGTTCCAGGTTTAGCTACACACAGTATTAGGAGCCATCAGAAATGACCCAGTGACTATGGTCCCCAGACTGCTTCTTAATCACTTATACAGTAAAATCTATGTGACCATAAAAACCAAACCAAACTACAAAAGTAACTAAACAGGGGTAAGGAAGATGGCACAGTCATTAAACTGCTTGCTACAAGGTCATGAAGACCTAAGTTGGATCGCCAGCACCCACAAAAACCTAGGCATGATGGCACAAACCTATAATCCTAGCACTAGAGAAGCAGAAACAAACAGATCTTTGGAGCTCATGAATCTGGACAAATCAGTGAGCTCTAGGTTTAATGAGCAACCCCATCTCAACATAGAAGGTACTGCCTGGCACAGCGGCACACATTGCTAAGCTCGGCTCTCAGGAGGCAAAGGCAGACAGAGAGCTTTTGGAGTTTGAAGCCAGCTTGATCTACATAGTTCCAGGCCAGCCAGGCTACAAAGTAAAATGTCTTATTCTGTTACTTACACTTACACACCTACACAGAGAGAGAGAGAGAGAGAGAGAGAGAGAGAGAGAGAGAGAGAGAGAGAGAGAGAAACAGAGAAACAGAGAAACAGAGAAAGACAAAGACAGAGACACACACATACAGAGAAAACACAATTAAAGATACCCAAAGTCAATCGCTAACCTCTACATACACATGCACCTATGCATACACACACACAAGCATGTACATACACCATCCACACAAAAATGAAAATACTAAATAAAATGTTTAAATTATTGTACCCAATGATTATACAGTTGGATAACAGTTACATCTTGGAAATATATACTTAAATCTAATGAAAATTTTATTTGTGGGGAGATGGTTCAGTGGTTAAGAGCACTGACTGCTCTTCCAGAAGACCAGGGTTCAATTCCCAGCATCCACATGGCAGCTCACAACTGACTGTAGTTCCAGTTCCCAGTTCCAGGCAAACACCAAGGCAAATATAAAAAAATTTTTTAAAAAGTTTAAAAAAAATTTTATTTATGTGGCATTAAATTTTTTCAAATGTTGCTTGAAAAAATCAAGAGCAAAATGGATATGAAACTAAGAATAAGCTTAGTAATTAACATGTATACATTTGTCAAAAATAGTTACCTGATTATCATATTTAAGAGACTGTGTCCCAACCAAGAAGCGAATGGCATCTGTTTCTGCAGTTTGAGGTGTGAGAGCACGTGCCTGAGGAGGGAGAAAATGCATACACATTTATGAAGTTAGGCTTAATAGACACAGAAAGTCAGCTCATCTCATCTGCTGTGATGAAGGATAAATCAGCAGTATCTAGAGGCAACTGCACACTCCTAACACAATTGCACTTCAAATCTGTACGTGAACTAACTCTAAGTGGGCACTAATCTAAGCAATAAAGATACAAATTATTTACACAGCAACGGTTAAGTTGTGCAATAAAACCATCATGTCAGCAATAAATAGATTGGTTCAACAAATTACGCTTCATCAAAACAACACAACAGAAATGGCTTCCAGCAATGTGGTGCAGGTAGTTTAAGCTGACTTCCCTGCAGAGAATTAGAAACACAACACAAAATACAGTCTTCCCCAGGCCTTGGAATCTGTGAAGAAGCCCAGAATCTGGTTCCATTGACCTGAGGTTAAGTCTGAGGAAAGCTGTGATAGGGTCAGAGGCTTAGGATGCAACTGTGCACAGAACAAGACCCACCACAAAGAAACTGCCACAGCTCTCACCACAGAGCAACTCAGTGAGGAGAAGCAGAACTGTAACCGGAGCAACTGGCACTGAAGTTGTGTACACTCTCAACCCTTGGTCTGACAGAAGAGAACTGAGCAGACCACTGTTCCCACGCAGGGAAACCTGCCAGCAGTAAGTCCTCCTTAGGAAAAGGACATCCAAAGTGACAGTGCCCTGTAACTTACATTTTACTTCCTGCTGCAGGCACAATAATGGCTCAGTAAAAATGTCTACATCTATGACTGTGTTCATACACACAGAGAAGGGACTACGCAGCTTGACTAAGTCAAGGAATGAGGAAGGGGAGCATGTCCAGGATGTCATTCATGCTAGTGGTTGAAACCACAAACACATGGAAACAAAGCAGGGTCAGAGATGAGGTTACAGAGGGAACCTGCAATCAATATTCTACTTTCATTTGCTCCTACTTATATGCCCATGATCCCAGGTACACAGGTCATGAGTTCAAGGCCAGCCTAGGATGTATAATGAGACCCTCCCTCAGAAATCAAGAGAGGAGGGTGAGACCAGCCAATCTGGAAACCACACAGCTAAGTCACACATTAGTTTGCCATAGATCACACCTCTGCTATGTGAGGTTTTTAAGTTCCCTGGGCCACTTTTCCCGAGAAGTTATTCTTCACTTAGTTAGTGTGCAGCATCCCATGGGTAACTAAAACAGGACAAGAGGTTTAGTGTCGGTCTCCTTGGTGGACCTATTATGCTCTGCACAGACACATGGGTCACTGATAAATATTTAGTCCAGAACTGTAATATAAGGCTTATTTGACCAACACTTAAGTCAGTCTTCTCCTGCTTCAAAGCTGAAGGTGTTTAACCAGCTATGACTGGAAACTGCAGAGCACAGAAAGAGGGAAGAGAGAGGGCACATGATGTCCCTGGAAGATCCCCATCCTTCTCGGAAGAGACATGAACATTCCTCCATTTCTTGGACACTCCCTCATCATTCCCACCCATGATCCTTCTGGGAGAAAGATGCTGATTTGTGAGCAAAGCTCCGTGTTTTTCTTTTAGGTTATTTATCCTCAACACTCCTCCTTCAGACAATGGGTTTTTGGGAAGACGAGCTTCCAGTAAAAACAGTGACAGTAACAGCAGCTGAGAAAGACTTAGGAGCTACAAGGACTCACTCAGGCAGCTGTGCTGGCTCTAACATGGAGGGCGGAGCCATGCGCCCATAGGTAGCCTTGGATGCTGGGAAAGGCAGGGTTACAGATGCTGTCTCTCATGGAGCCACCTGACAGTGACAAAGACCTCCTAGTGAACTGATTTTAGCAGAGAGGGGCCTTTCGGGGGCATATCTCCTAGGGAATAGTAAAAGCCTCTAAATTTGTCCCTGTTGTACACAGCTACTCCCCAGCTAGAGCCTCCTTCCTGACCATCACAGCTTAGCTTCCTGTGTTTTTACTATTAATTTGTGTACTTTCTTCTTCTTTCTCTTCTTTGAAAATCAGTAAGAGAAAGAATTTAACAGCTGTCTTGACCATCTAGTCTACACCATTTACACTGTTTTCACTATTTGTGCAGATTTTAGATCTCAGAAAACCCAGCCACACTACTTCTATTTCCCACCCTTCCCCAAGAACAGCAGCACGAAACTCAACTGATACTATATATAATTCAATCAACTGGAGTAACTACCTGTCCAGGGTGCCCACACACCATGCAAAGCAGGCTAAGGACACATGACCCTCTGCACATTTGGATGAACAGTTTAACAGCCTTAAACCAATTTGTGAAAGTGATAATCCTTTGTGGATCTAGAAACCTGCACAGATATTTACCAAGAACTAGAGCCTATCAGTAACACCTCAGAACCTCTGAACTCTATGTGCCTTAAGGAACCAACTTAGGTCACACTGACTTTTGGAAGGAAGAAGGCAGCTCCATCTGTAGATTAGTATACAAAGACCTTCAAAGGCAACTGTGGGGTCACACAGATGATACAAGGCCGGAATGCCCAAAAATAAAACCAGGTCCTCACCTAAATGAAAAGGAATGTCTATTTCACATTAAAAGTCTTTTGGAGATGGCTCAATGGTCAAGAGCACTGACTGCTCTTATAGAGGACCAGGGTTCAATTCCCTACACCTACATGGTGGCTCACAAACACCCATAATTCCATTCTTCTTTAACTTACATGGGCACATGGCATGAAAACTATATGCAGGCAAAGCATTTATACACATAAGATAAAATTAATAAATCTTTTCTTAAAAAGTCTATTTTATTTTCAAGTTGATGGTGAAAGGCTGAGGGACATCTGCAGGTGCCATGGAAGTGTCCAAGAGGTTCAAGCCTAGACTCATCTAGAAAGAGAAGACAAACAGCTAAAAATATTGAAAGAGAAGCTGGTATGAGATTAAGTATCAAAGACACTGGTAAAGACCACAGTAAAAGGCAAACATTTAACAAAATCACTCTCTGGCTCAAGATTAGGCAAAAAACAACATTAAATGTCTTCATTTACAAAAGAAGGAAATCAAAATTAAGTGGCCCTGCATTAGCATCTGTCTAAAAAAGAAGAGCAATACCAGAATGCAGACATACCTGTGTGAAGAAGATAGGTACATGTCACCCTGCACATGCTACCTATAGTGCCCTGGAAAAGTATAGGGGAGGCGACAGAGGATAGTGTTTAGAGAGCAAGTTGCCAAAATTCAGAATGGCATTACTGATCTAGAGGCATTTTTTATCCAAGCTCATGTGGTATATGGTTGTGTTTTTGTTGTTTTGTTTTGTTTCTAGAAAAACAGATAAGGGCAATCACTGTGACAAACAAATCTAAAGTGTGAGACTTTTATAAAGTCTCACAAAAGCTTAAACCAAGGCCTTCCCATTTTTAGGAGAGGTTATTTACTAAGCAGAATTGCTAAGGTTGTTTTATTCTAGCCATTCTGGTGTCAGATCGATTTCTTCCAGTAGCTGCAAAAAAAGTGTGAGGGCCAGATCTTTCATTAGCAGAAAGTAGGAGACTGGTAGAATATTAGTGTCAAAAACACTGGCATAGACCACGGCAGCAAAACCACCCTCTTGTTCAACAGTAGGCAGAAAAAGAGGGTTAAATGCCTTCACTTATAGAAGAAGCTAACCAGGCTGGAGAGATGGCTCAGCGGTTAAGAGCACTGGCTGTTCTTCTGGAGGACCTGAGTTCAAGTACCAGCATCCACTTGGCAGCTAACAACTGTCTGTAATTCCAACATCTGACACCCTTACACAGTTATACATGCAGGCAAAACATATAAAATAAAAATAAATATTAAAAAAAATAAAGAAGCTAACCAAAATTAAGTGAACTGTGCTAGCAGTTTGGTCTGGTCAGAAAGAGAATCTAACAGGCTCCCCTGAGTCAAGGACTGAAGGAGAATGCCTGCTGTCTCTAGAGCTCTTACAGTGGCGTGGTTGACATAAGTAGCTGCAGTTAGAATGCCAGACATTTTTTATAAGTCCATGTGTCCCCTTGTTCTCATACAGAAAGGCTTTGGCACATTTTTAATGTGATTTCTAGTCCATGATCTCCATGAAGTAAGCCAAACGAGTAACAAAAACTGGAAAGACTGAAGGGTCCAGACAATGGCAGAAAATAGCCGCCAGGAACTTAGGAATTTACAGCACTCCCTAGGGAAACTTACCCTTTTACCTGGCTGCTTCCGGCAGTGGGAAATGCATGGCTAACTACGTAGCAGACAGTCAACTGCATCAAAAAAGCAGTGGCCTTGAAAGAGTAATGCTAACTTAGCAAGGAAAGCAGTGGGGAAAGGCTTGTACTCTAACCAGACAACAGGGGGAGGCTAGCCTTCTACAATTAGCAGACTCTCTGTATAGCCTCCTCACCAAAGCACCTGGAGAGAAAGCCAGTAAACGTGATGGAGAACAGATGACTAAAGGAGCAGAGGAGAGAAAGAAGTAAGAAAAATAAAAATACACATATTAAACAACCACCTGATGGCTCAGTGGGAGAGCACTGGACTATTGAGTCTGTTTCCAATTCTACTGTGATCCAGTGACTCAAAAAGCCAGGCATATAGTAGGCACAATGTGGTTATTTGATGTCCTGGTCAGGTTTAGGTCAATTTGTCATAAACCACAATCATCTGAGAGGAGAGACTTATAATAACAAAATGCGTACATCAGGTTGGCTTGTGGGCAAGTCTGTGGGGCATCCTCTTGATTAACTATTGGTGTGGACAGTGCCAGCCCTGGATAGATGGCGGTGGGAGATATAGGAAAGGTAGTGATGGTGAGCCCGATAGCAAGGCGGTATGCAGCACTACTCTACGGTCCCTGCCTTAAGTGCCTGCTGTGCCTTCCCTTCACAATGGACCCGAGAAATGACAACTAAGACATTTGTCAGGGAATAATTAATAGATTCCATCAGGAAAATATTACCAAAAATTATCTCAAAAAAATGAAAGAAAGAAAAAAGGAAGGTTGGAGAGATGAGAGATGGCTCAAGGGTTAAGAAACTAGCTGCTCTTGCAGAGAACCCAGATTCCATTCCTAGCACACACATGGCGGCTCACAACTATCTGTAACTCCAGTTCCAAGGTATCTGGACCTCTTCTGGCATCTGTGAGCACTGGTACACATATAGTGCATACGCATACATGTAGGCAAGAAACTCATACACAGAAAATAAAAATAAATAAATCAAAAAAAAAAAAAAAAGGAGAGGAAAACCTGAACTGCTATTACCAGGGACTACGCCACGATGATGTGAGAGTGAGAGGCCAGAGGCAGGTAGTACCATGTTGCCCTGATTATTCCACAGCCTGAAGCATGAAAGCTCCCAGGTCAAATGAAGCCACCCTGCCTGCTAAACAAAGTCAACCACCAAAATCACAGGTGACAACAAGAAACTTCTGGATAACTGTCACCAAGTAAATTTGGATCTAGCACAGAAAACCCTTCCCAGAATTCAAGGATAACCCAATATCTAGAAAACTGTTAGTGTAACAAAAGTAATGAAAGTAAATAATGTGCTGGAAAGACAGTTCAGCAGCTAAGAGCTGGATCCAGCATCAATATCAGACGAACATCTGTACTCCAATTCTAGGGAATCTTATGCCCTTTCTGACATAAGGAACACATGTGGGGCACATACATATAGGGAAAATACTCATATGCATAAAATAAAAATAAAAAAAAATCTTAAAAAAAAAAAACTCTGAAAACATACATCTATGGACGCACAAGGCTTCCTTCGGAAGCAGCAGGCTGACTCTGGCACAGGCCCAGTAGCATTCCCCGACTCTTCCCAGTGCTAACTATTTAGCTCCTCCCCAGCACAAAACTGCTGCGCCCTGGCTTTGGGGTTTAATGTGTGTCACTTTTGTGCAGATTTTAAGTCAACCACTCCCCACCCCATCCTCTTCCACTACATCAGACATTCCTCAGCTTAGAGACTGTTAGTGGTACACGGAGCAATCTGAACACAGAACATGTGTGTGCACTGTCTCAATTACATCAGGCTTGGCTGCAAACTTTGCGTCTAGAGGCTTACACTAAATGCTGGGGCTATGTATCTCCTCGACAATCATCACAGTCCATAGATATGCCTCCCCTGAGATAAACTGAGTGACAGAAACTTCATTCCACTATTCACTGGAATCAGTAACCTAAACTGCACAAATCACGAATAAATAAAGTGTGGGGGAGGAATAAACAACTATTCAACAGAATTCAACAGCTATTGGGGAAAAAAAAAAGGTTCACAAGAAAAAAATCAGTATCGTTCCCAATTTGAATGAGCAAAATGCTTCATAACACCCACCCAGCACTTTTCCCCCGTGAAGGCCCACTTTGTCAGTCTTGTATTGAGCAGTATCCAATAAACACGTCAGTGCTCAATAATTGCTCAAGGCGCCAGTAGTGCAAGGTTGATTAACCGACACCTGAGGAGCCGAGCGCTCACCCTCTGCCGTCCATGCTGGCCCTAGGCCTCACTCGGCCACACTCCCCGAACCCTGCCCGCGAAGCACAGAATCCTCGGAATCCGTGAGAGCACGCTCGCAAGTGCAGGTCAGGCGCGGGCAGCACCGACCCTCGGCTTCCTGCATGCCCACCTGGAACTCCAAACCGTAGATCACGGGCGCGTCGTCCTCCATGACGCACTGTTTGTCCTACCGCTCACGCGTCAGTGACCGAGTCCAGACACACCAGCGATCGGCCAGAACCCATTCATTTCCCACCGAAAAATAAACTACACGTCCCAGGCCGGCTCCCTGAAGGCTCACTTCCTGTTTTCTTGGTGGCGTCATCAATACTCTCCTCCCTAATGGCCAATCGCGGCGATGCCTTTCGTTTGCGCATGCTCATTCTGATTCTCGTGCGAGCTTGAAGCGGCTGGGGCTCCAGGGTTGAAGGGCGGGGCCAGAATGGGCAGCCACCAGGGTGGCGTTCGAGCGCTCCTGAGCTTGCTACCTGGAGCTTCCATGCCCTGCGCCCTAAAGACAGCAGTTAAATGGGCATTATTTTCAGCAATGTTTAGCTCCTAAACTGTGGTCCTGAGCACCAGGAGAAGGCTCTTAAGCATCCGTTTAAAGATAAGATGCTGCAAACTTGAGCCATGATGGCAGTGATGTAGGTGAATAGTGACCAATCCTGCACAGTGACACAGCTAGGCCAGTGATCCATACTGCCCAGAGCTCCCAAAAACAGAGGCCCTTATGTCCTAGCATGGAAAGTGCTGGAAGATAAAAACACATCACAGGGAATTCACTAGCCTGTTTCTATGAAGTTTTGGATGTATACATGTTTCTTCTGTGTTTAATGACGTTTCCCAGTATCTGACTTTCGTAATAGCAGTTTATGTGACATTACCAGTAGCTCCCATAGTAGCCATCCATTGTCCATCTCTCTATCTAACACTGTGACCTTCTGGTGAAATCTCCGGCCACTAGACTCCACCAGTCCCAAAGCTACGAATGCCATTAGACAGTACCTGAGGCCTATTGAAGCAGGTTCCCTAATTGCTATAACCTACCTACCCAATGCTTCCAAAGTGTGCTTGAGAAGTGTATAGATTTACTTTTTGTTCTTACTGTAAACGCTCATCAAATTGTTGCCACGTCAGACAAGAATTTAATTAAAGTCATCTGAATCCGTGTTCCCAAGCTGTAGTCACTCATCATCGTTGGTTTCTTATCCCCTTTGAGACGAGAGTTGTGGGGTTTTTGTTGTTTGTTTGGTATTTTTTACAGTATCACAACCTTTTCTAAGATTACATTAGAAATCAAGAAAGAAAAGGCGTAGACTTGAGAACCATACTCAACCAACCAACTCAAGCAAGCAGGGCTGATTCTTGACACTCCCTACTACTCTTTCCATCTTTACGCATGTTTGCAACACAGGGTGCGGAATGTGGAGATCCGGCAAGCACAAAGACAAACTCCTAGGAAAAACCATGCTTAGTTGGTCCCACCCCCCGAGGAAAGATGATTTCCTACAATCACCAGGTCTACCCTTCTCCTCCAAACATTTTGGCTTTAGGTCCCGCCCACCGCCCATGAACCGGAAATGAGTCACACTTCCGGCTTCTAGTGTGAGCTCCCAAATTGAGCATATGCGGAAGTCGGACTTTATTATCCAGCACGCAGGCGCTTTGGCGCTTGGATCTTGCGTTGGCTTCCGGTTTTCAGTCCTCTCTTCGGCTCTTTTAACCCGTCAGTGATCCGCCCCCGGGGACGGGTGGCAGGTGAGGAGTGGGCCGCAGTCAGGAGGGGTCGCCGGGGCCCTCGAGTTCACTAGTGAGGGCGGCATCCGCGCCTACTCACCCTGTCTCCCACGCCAGCAGGGATTGCCTTTTGGCTACAGCCAGATTTGTGCCCCCTGTGGTTTGTGGTTCTGGACAAGGTATACGCCCTCCAGGACTCGGTTTTTCATGTACAAAGTGAGGTTCAGGTTCATGTGCATGCCTTAGTAGGTGCCCGTGTTACATCACCAGTGCTCATGGTATGTTTTTGTCTTAACCCAACTTTTGCTCCTGCCTGTCATATCCCCACAATTAAAGACCGCGGTAAGCCAAACCTGCAGCCTTAAGAGACGGACTTAACCTGTGCACGAAAGAGTGAGTAGTGCTGGCTGGGCAAAGTGATTCATTCCTGTAAACCCCGTTCAGCAGATTGAGACAGGAAGACTCCAAGTTTGAGGCCACCCTGGGGCTAAATAGGATGACCCTCACCTCAAAAAGAAAAGGAAGAGAAAGAAATAATGGTGGAAAGAGAGAAATGATTTCAGATTGTCCTCTGACCATACATACAGAAGTATTGGTGCTGCACTTGTGTCAGCATTTAGGAAGTGGAGGCAGTAGGGTTAAGGGTTCAGGGTCATCTTCGGTTACATGGCAAATTTAAGACCATCTTAGGTTACCTAAGTCCTTGATTTATAAAGAAAAAATTCACACACACATAATAAATAGCTAAGTAGAGCCAGGCATGGTGACACACACCTTTACACTTGGGGAGCAGAGGCATGCAGGTCTCTGAGCTCAAGGCCACCCTAGTCTATAAAGTGAGTTCCAGTACAGGTAGGGATATTACAAAGAAAAAGCATCTCTTGAAGGAAAAAAAAAGCAAAAGTAAAAACAAAAGTATCAGCCAGTCAGTATGTATTGAAATTGGGATATATGCAGGTAATGGAAAGGACTTCTGCTGAAATGGCAAAACTACAGTTCCTTGTTAAAATAAAAAGTGATTACTGTCAGTCGGTGGTATATGTCTTTAATCCCAGCATTCGGGAGGCAGAGTCTAGCAGAACTCTTGAGTTCAAGGCCAGCTTGGCCTACAGAGTGAGGTTCAGAACAGCTAAGACTATACAGAGAAAACCTGTCTCTGAAAACAAATATATAAACAAACAAAAACATGATTACCATATGGGCATTGGACTAGGATAGACCAAAGAACTGACATTAGAAACTGAAAGATACATTCACACATCCTGTTTACAGCAGCAGTGTCACTAGAGACTAGAGGAAACCCAACTATCTGCTAATGGGTGAATGGATAAACAAGCTGTCATATGTCCTCAGTGCAGTGTTATTTATTGTCAAAGGGAAGGAAAGCCCATCCATGCTGCAGCATGGATGTTGTGTACAGTGTGAAGAATGAGCTATGGTAGTCATGCTTCCAGTTGGAATGAATGAGCATTTAGCAAGCAAAGAGAACAAATAGCATGCAGCAGATAGAAGCAACAAGTAGGTAGTGAAACATCATCCAGTCAGAGCTCACAACATCCAACAGAAAAGACCAAAGTCTGACAGAGAATGAACAAAGGATATCATTAAATTGGTGTGCAAAACAGCCTGCAGAGTCTGCTGGGGAAGCAGCTGTCATGCTGGAGTTCTGGATTAAGGATCTTGGGCAGAGCAGAGCAGTCTCTCCATTGATGAGTTTCATGGTGTCTGTTGCCAATGGTTACCTACTAGCTATACTCAAGAGCATGTTTTTACTGTCAAGATGTGTTTCTGTTCTCAGCCTGTACCTAGACAAGGGCCCTTGGAGGACACTATAAGGTAGACATGTTTGGACCTGTAATGTGGGGAGCGGGGGAAACATCCCAGCTTCACAGTAAGGGCAGACACTACTTTTTTACTAGAACAATATATATTACAGTGCTTGAGTGCTTTATGAGTCTACTTAAATCAGGTCCCTAGAAGTTTTTAAAAAGGTGGGATGGTGGTTGTCCATGTATGAGTGGTGGGTTATAGATTTAATGGGTATAAAGTTTTTGTTTTGCAAGATGATCAAAATTCTAGAGGTTGATTGGACAACAATGAAAATGAACTAGACATTGCTGAACTACACACTTAAAATAGTGAGCAGTAAATTGGTGTATATTTTTATCACAATTAAAAATAACTAGAAAAAGAGAAATTTCTACCTTTGTACCATTTGGATACAGAACTGTTAGAAAACCTTTGTTTTACTGAGCAACAAGATAAAAGTAACACAGCAGAGTATCATCTCAGAACAGCAGAGGTTGTGAGTTCAAATCTACCCAGGTTACATGAGATTCTTTCTCGGGAAGAAAAAGAAAAAACCAAGTTACTTACCAATACTTGAAATAGACAGTGATGTGATTCGTGACTGTCTCTACTTTTAGGCAACATGGAAAAAGCTAACGACAATAAACAAAGCCTGAGTGAGGCATCTCCTCCAGCCCAGGCCAGGCCTGAAAATATCCCTGAGCCGGTGTCTGCGGAGGAGGGCCAGCTGCTGTATCATGAGGAGACCATCGATCTTGGTGGAGATGAGTTTGGATCTGAAGAGAACGAGCCCTCCTCAGGAGACTCTCACAGTTTCCCAGATAAGCTAAACGAGCACATGATGGAGAGTGTGCTCATCTCCGACTCCCCTAACAACAGCGAGGGTGATGTGGGCGACCTGGGCTGTCTGCAGGATGTTGCAGATCCCCCAGGAGGTGCCACTGATTGCAGACTGCCCAGTGCCACAGACAAGGAAGTGACAGACACTGTGAGTAATGGCAGTGAAACCGATGGAGATGATACACCCAGAGATGTTTCAGACATGACACCTGATAGCAGAACATCACTGAAAGAAGACTCGATGCAGGAAGATCTGACAGGCTTGCCTGCTTTGGAGAATGCTGTCACAGAGGACGTGGGGCCCAGGGATGGCCAAGCTCACCCAGAAGAACAGACCTCAGAAGTGTCGTCCAGTCAGTCTTCCTCCAAAGAGGAGCCTGTACCTGTCTGTACCATCTTCAGCCAGGCCACCTCCACTCCCTCACAGCCTCACTTGTTTCTGCAGGATGGCTTTGAGTCCCAGATGGTGAAATCTCCGAGTTTCAGTAGTACCAGTGAGACATCAGCTAAGACCCCTCCTCCTATGGTTCAGCCCAGTCCCAGCCTGAGTACATTTTTCGGAGATACAATGAGCTCTAATTCCTTGGCCTCTGACTTCTTTGATTCCTTCACAACTTCTACTTTCATTTCAGTCAGTAATCCCAATGCTGGTTCCCCAGTTCCAGAAAAACTGTCTTCACTCACTGGCCCTGTAGGAGAAAAATCACCAGACTCCACCAGCCCATCTTATTCTTCAAGGATAGAAAGATCGGAATCAGGTGTTTCCCCGGCACCTCTGGATGTCTCTGAGTCTCCAAAGCCATTCTCACAGATTCAGGCTGTGTTTGCTGGGAGTGACGACCCCTTTGCCACAGCCTTGAGCATGAGCGAGATGGACCGCAGGAATGATGCGTGGCTTCCCAGCCAGGAGACCAAAGAAGTCCTGATGAAGGTAGCAACCCAACAATATGGCACTGTGTTTATAGACAAGGAGAACCTCACCATGCCTGGCCTCAAGTTTGACAACATTCAGGTAGGGTACAGAATGTTTCTGTGTTTATAGCTCACCCCATTTTATCTCTTCCTAGAAAAGTGTGTAACAGAAACTTGGCAGCAACTCTAGCCTCCTAAGTAGAACGTAAATAAATTTTGGAAGAAATTAAAGAAAGAATGTATTCTAGGACTGGAGAAATAGCTCCGTGTTTGGTAGTGTTTGCTATTCCTAATGACTGGCATTCGTCAGTTCTCAGCACCAGCATATGGCAGCTCACAGCCAATACTCTCTTCTGGCTTCTTCAGGCATTGCACTCGTGAGAACATACTTCTCCCACCCCCAGACAGACAGACAGACAGACAGACAGACACACACACACACACTAATTAAAAATAAATCTTTATAAAAGAAAAGAGTGCATTTTCCAGCCCCACTCCTGTATACTGTCTACATAATAAATAAATCTTTAAGAAAGAAAAGAGTGATTTTACTGATAGTGGGAGATTAGGTCAGACCCAGAGTGGGGTAGTAGACGACTGAAGGAACTGAGACCTCAGGATGGCTGTGACTATAACTTTCCAGACTTCTGTAGTCAAGAAGTTTTAATCCAGTGGTCCTGCACCTGTGGGTAGTGACCCCTTTCAGAGTCGAATGGCCCTTTCATGGGGTCACCTAAGACCAGCGGATAACACGGATATTTACCTTACAATTCATAGCAGTAGCAAGATCACAGTTAAGAAGTAGCAACCAAAATAATGTTATGGCCGAGGATCACCACAACCTAAAGAACCATCTTAAATGGTTGGGTTAGGGTTAGGGTTAGGAAGGTTGATAACCACCATTCTAATCCATCAGCCTTACAGAGCAGAGCCTTCAGTGTGGGCGTGGCTGTCTTCCTTCTGGCACTGCTGTGGTTTGGGTGTCCTTTGTCCTAAATCAGCTCCCTAAAGCACACTGAGGTTTGTTTTCCAAGTAGTTTATCTTAGTATCTAATTTATGGGATCTTAGTATCTTCTATTTATGGGATACATTTTTATTAATTATTTATTTAAACAATTTGGTTGGCAATCCATTTAGGTTAGAGAGGCCTTAGAGTTATGTTTGCAAAGCTGTATTCAGCTATAGAAGTGTCCCACAAGGACATGTTTTCATCCAAGTGCTCTGCTGGATGGTGTCTTAGTTAGGGTGACTATTACTGTGATAAAACATCATGACCAAAAGCAGCTTGAGGAGGAAAGGGTTAATTTCACTCACAGTTTCATATAGCAGTTCATCATTAAAAACAGTGAGGACAGGAACTCAAGCAGGGAAGGAGCCTAGATGCAGGAGCTGATGCAGAGGCCATGGAAGGGTGCTGTTTACCATCTTCCTCCTCACGGCTACCTCAGCCTGCTTTCTTTTTTATAGAGCCCGGACCCACCTGCCCAGGGATGGCTCCACCCACAGTGGGCTGGGGGCTGGACCCTCCCCTCCCCCATCAGTCAGAAAATGACTTACAGGTTGACTTCAGCCTGATGTTCTGGAGGCATTTCCTCAACCGAGATTCTCTTCTTGCTCATGGCTCTAGACTGTGTCAGGTTGACAGGAAACTAGCTGGGAAAATAGCACTCATGCCTCTTCATCATGTGTAGCAAGCATACAACATACAGTATCATAGGTTTCCACAGTGACGTTTCATACTCAGATAGCAGGTCTTACTGTCCTTTCATCTCTGCAATCACCCAGCTCCTTTCCTCTGAAGTAGTCTATTCTGGTGCATGGGAGCGTGCGTGTGTGTGTTTTAATCTAGGTTCCACATATAAACAGTCCATAATATAGTGTCTTTCTCTTTTCCTTTCTATTATCCTTTCTTTCCCCCCAATAAAGTCTCCTTTCATATCTTTTATTTTTTTTCCATGCAAAATGTTTTGTTTGGACTTAGTCCTGCTGCTTCCCATTATAACTCTTATTTTATGCATGTATATGTATACAGCTGCATGTTTATAAACAAGTATGCAGATGTTTTCTGGATATTAGGTTAGCATTTTCTGTGCACCATTAGAAACAATCAAAACCATTAGAAAACGTGTGATGGCAACAGCAGATTATTGACTTCTAAGTTTTTACATAGATTCCTCACTGCACAGGAAACAGTTCTGCTTTATTTTATTAACAGTCTCCACTTGGGTAGGTTTCCCTGCAGACGACAACACTGTTCTTTATGGCTACAGAAAACTCCAGTGTTTATAGACTATCTTTTCTTTTCTTTTCTTTTAAAGATTTATTTATTTATTATGTATACAGTATACAGAGGAGAGTACCAGATGTCATCATAGATGGTTGTGAGCCACCATGTGGTTGCTGGGAATTGAACTCAGGACCTCTGAAAGAACAGTCGGTGCTCTTAACCACTGAGCTCTCTCCAGCCCCAGACCATCTTTTCTTTATCCATTCATTTGTTGATGTGTAGCCTGGCTCTTCGTTTTGACTGTTGTAGGTCTAGTGTGGTCATACATGTGGATGGCCAGGGATCTCTGTGGTGTTCTGACTTCAGCTTGACTTCCTTCTAGGGTAAATTGGAATGGCATAGCTGAATTACTTGGTAGTTCTGTTGTTGTTTTTGTGTTTGTTTTTTAAATAGCATTTTGCTCTATAGCCCAGGTTGTCCTTGAAATAACTATGTTACTCAGGGTAACAATAAACTCATAGTCCTCCTGTCTAAGCCTCCCAAGTCCCTAGGACTGGGACACAGGCTTGAGCCACCATATTCCCCTCATGTAATAGTTCTGTTTTTACAGAACCTCTGCACAGATCTCCTGTAATGTCTGCACCAGCTCCCATTGTTGATGTTCTCACCTTGGTTCTGGGTGCTCTGTCTGACTTTGTGTTGTATATATCTACCATATTGTGACAAATTGTGTTCAGATCTATATCTGAGCTGAAGAACTGGACATTGCCTCTAATCATCTGGAAAATGCAAATGAAACCATACAGAATGTCACCTCATCCTGTTAAGATAGCTGTTAACAGTCAGATCAGCTATAGCAGTAATTGTACTGGTTGTAAATTAGTATGCCATTATGGAAAGCAACAGGGAGGTAGGTACTTCAAGACACTAAAACTGAAATTACCACATGATCCAATCAGAACTGAAGCCAGTAGCATAGAGAAAGCTGAACTCTCATGTTCTTTACAGCCTTGTTCATAACAGGGCTCTACAGTCAGCCTGAGTATCGTATCCATTTCTGGGTCTAGATATAGAGAATGTGGTGGAGACATGCATGTAATTATTATCCAGTCTTTACAAAGAAGACAATGTGATGGGTACACACAGCCAACGTAGTCTTTAAAAGGAAGAGACTCCTGTCCTTTTGACAATATGGGACAACAGGCAGGATATATGAAATGAAATAACCCAATCAAAGGAAGACAAATGCCACACAGTCTGTTTTGGTTTTTGACACAGGGTTTCTGTGTAACAGTACTCTGTAGATCAGGCTGGCCTTTAGCGCACAGAGATCTACCTGCCTCTGCTTCTCAAGTACTGGGATTAGAGGTATGCACCACCACTACCAGCATACTACATATCTTTACATGTAAAAAAAAAAAAAAAAAAAGAATGAACTCTTGACAGACAGTACAGTAGAAGTTTGTGGGAACCAAGTCTGAGGTAAAGACAAGTGGCTGAGATCTAATGTGCAGCATAATGCCCCAGTTAGAGTACTCTACAGTTAACTTAGAATTTATGACAGCAGATTTTAAATATCACACACAAACACTGCAGCTAACATAGTGTTGGTGTTTATTAGTTTGTGTTATTCACTACACCATATGCAAATATTACATTAGCGGGTTAGACACCCTGAATACACAGTTTTTCTGTCAATTAAATATCTTTCATAAGAAGGATGAAGCCAGGCATACAAGCACACCTATTTCCCTGTATTTAAGAAGTAGAGGTAAGATGATCAAGGTTTCAGGCCTAAGTACCAAGTTCAAAACCACACTGGGCGTGCTGGCTAGTTTTATGTCAACCTGACACAGGCTAGAGTCATATGAAAGGAGGTAACACCAGTTGAGAAAATGCGGCCATGAGATCTAGCTGTGGGGGAGGGTCCACCCCATCATGGATGGTGCCATTCCTGAGCTGGTGACTGTAAGTTCTGTAAGAAAACAGGCTGAAGAAGCCATGAGGAATAAGTTGGTAAGTAGCACCCTCCATGGCCTCTGCATCAGCTCCTGTCTCCAGGTTCCTGCCCATTTTGAGTTCCTGTCCTGACTTCCTTCAGGGATGGACTATGACATGTAAGAACACAGAATGAGCCAAATAAGCCCATTTCTCTCCACAAGTTGCTTTTTGGGGTGTTGTTTCATCACAGTAATAGTAACCCTCACATCTAAGAAATTGGGCTGTATGAGACCTTGTGTCAAAAGAAAAAAAAAAGCCATAAACAAATAAAATGTTTTATATTCAATCATATTTCTTTTAAAAGTAGAATTAGGGGGCTAGAGAGACGGCTCAGAGGTTAAGAGCACTGACTGTTCTTCCAGAGGTCCTGAGTTCAATTCCCAGCAATCACATGGTGGCTCCCAACCATCTATGATGAGGTCTGGTGCCCTCTTCTGTACACTGTGTACTGTATACATAATAAATAAATAAATAAATATTTTTAAAGAGTAGGATTAGAGGAGTGGAGAGGTGGCTCTGATTAAAAGTGCTTTCTGCTCCTGCAGAGTACCGAGTTTGATTTCCAGCACTTGGGTCAGGTGGCTTGCAACCGCCTGTAACTCCAGTTCTAGGGACCTGACACCCTCCTCTGTAGGCACTGCATACATACACTGTGTGAGGCCTTCCCTCACACAGACACAAAATAAAGCAGAGCTAGAAATTGAATCAGCCAAATAGTTTAATTTTAGCAGCTGGTAAAGTGGACATGTATTTGGGGACATACAGATCTTCCTTGAGGGTCTCAAAAACTGTCTGGTGCATAGATATTCCCTCGCTGATGCATGAATATTGGACAAACCTTGCACTGAAGGGGCCATTTTAGGTTATTGCTTTGCCAGTAGCATGTATGACCCAGAGGAATCTGTGGAACAGTAAAACTTGAATGACCCTTTGAGTTGGAATTTCTGCTGAGCTGCATCATCTCAGTCCAGCGGTGACAAAAGTGACAGTGGCCGGATTGAATAGGAGTTTGTGTCCCTGTAGTAGAAAAGCCAGCTGGATGTGACCAGGGCTGTAGGGTAGCTTTCCACCCAAATGTATGTCCACTTGTCATGCTCCCCACCACCAGAATGAGGGAAGGAGGGGCACTTGAGCATTCTTTGGCAGGTGTATCTACTAGAGGGCAAAGTCTGTACCTTACCCTGTGTCCCTTGGCCCAGAACTCAGCCTCTTGACCACTCCAGCCTACAGATCAGAGTTAGTTAGGCAAAGGTAAAGTGTGATATCTCTAGAAGGTGAGGGCAGAGATTTGTGGTTGATTGTCTCAGTTCTCAAATCTATGGCTGCACTTGCAGGTGTGTTCACTATCTAGGTGGGTTCCAGATCTGTGTTAGAAACTGTAGGTAGGCAAGATTTCAGACCAAGTGGTGCTCTGTATGTGTGTCATGCACACTCATGCTCCTATTAGTAATTTAGCAAAATAACAGTGTTACAAGTAAGATGTGTTGAGTGTGAGTGATTCTAGCACCAAGGAGGCTGAAGCAGAGGACTGGGGGTTCAAGGCTAAGCTGAGTGACGTAGCAAGACATTTGTGCGGAGTCCTGTATATGGATGTTTGCCATTGTTTCCCTTAGCTTGTTTATGGCAAAATGTGTGCTTAACTGTGTGATACACAGCTGAACTGGCTTCCAAAGTACATGTGAGTTTACATTCTCATCAGCACTGTGTGATTGTGGTGGTGGTTGTTTTCCCTTACAGTCCTGGTGGCTGTGTACTGTTTTTACCTTGGAATCTGAATTTGCTTTCACTAGCCATTTCTGTTATCAAACTCTTTGGTATATAGGTTATTTTTAAAATCTTTTCTTCCTTATATTTATTACTTATTTATTGGGAGGAGGCACATATGGAAATCAATGGGCAACTTGTAAAAAGTGATTCTCTCCTACCATGTGGGCGGGCCCTGATCAAATTCAGGATCAAACCCAGGTCCTCAGGCCTGGAACTACCTCCCCCCGACTGAGCCATCCTGCCAGCCCTCAGATACCAATTTGTGAAGTCTGGATTTTTTTTTAATGGGTTTTTTTTTTTGTGTGTATGTGTGTGCTTTGGATATTTGTCTTACTGTTATTGGCTGACTTTAAAAGGTTTTTAACTGTTCTGATGGAAATAAGCAACATTTATAGCAATACTTTTTTTTCTTCTGGACTTTGCTATTATATATTCCTATGGTGTCTTTGAAAACCGAAACCCTAATTTTTTTATTGTAGACCTACTAGGCCGTCTGTATTCTCCCAGCTGTCGTTATCTTGAAATCCTATTACTTCTTTATGTTTAAAGGCACCAGGGACCCTTTGTTACTATTTTCTGGGGCACTTCATAGTTCCCACCTTTGCCCTTCAGTAGGTTCCTCCCTGATTGCTATTAAAATTTAATCACTCTGGGGTGGAGAGATGGCTCAGTGGTTAAAGGCAGCTGATGGTCCTTCTGAGGACCATTCAGTTCCCAGTGCCTACGTGGCAGCTTACAGCCATCCATAATTCCATTTCAGAGGGCATCAGGCATGCACATGCATACATGCAGGAAAAACATCCGTGCATATAAAATAAATAAATCTAAAAAGAAAAAGATTTAAAGTTTGAACCGGCCACGGGGATGGGCTGGACAGATGCTCAGTGATCAAGATTACTTATTGTTTTCTCAGAGGACCCAGGTCCAGTGCCAAGTACTGTGACCTTCAAGAGCTACTCATGCCCCTCAGGGAGAACTGTGGCGTTTCCTCCATGACCCCTGCCCGTCTTTTTCCTGGACTAGAGGGAAGCTCAGGTTCCAGCTGGATCCCAGCCCCACTGCAGCAGCAAAGCTTCCTCTCTTCATCCTGGTGACCGTGAGGATGTGAAGTATATGACTCCTCCATCATCTCACTATTGTCTTCACCTTCAGTTTAGGGACATAGCAGACACAGGCTTGTCATCAGATATGTGGTGACAGCTAAAATATGGATTAATCAGACACCCCTTTCTACCCCAAGAGTCTCTTGTCATGACAAGTCTCTGTTTAGATTTTACATTATTTATTAGGGTATATCGTATTGTGTGTGTGTGTGTGTGTGTGTGTGTGTGTGTGTGTGTGTGTGTGTGACACAACTTCATAGACTTGGTTCTCTCCTCCACCTTTACATGGATTCCAGGGACTGAACTTAGGTTACCAGGCTGGCCTGGTGTAAAAGAGAAAAGTGCTATTAACCTGCTGGGCCATCTTGTAGGCTCCAGTAACTAAAATTTAAGGCAGATAGATTTAAGAAATAAAGAGGCTGGCGAAATGGCTCACAGGTTAAAAAGCATTGGCAGTCCTTCAAGAGATTCTGAGTTCAGTTCCCAGCAACCACATGGTGGCTCAAGACCATCTATAATGACATCTGGTACCCTCTTATGTACACTGTATACATAGTAAGTAAATAAATCTTTTAAAAATAAAAAACCAGCTTTCCCTTAGACCTTAAAAGAAATAAAGATATTTATGCTGTGGTCTCATTAATGAAGAATGTTACTAAGACGGAGGAGATAGGTCTGCCTGCCCTACCTGACATTCAGATCTGATTTTGCTTTTTGCCCAGCTCTCTGCCCCCACAGCTGCAGGAATTCTCTGCATCTGGTGCAGGTGGGCATGGGTAGCACTTCTATAGCTCATGGGATCACACATTTTAGCCCTTTTACCTGCCCTCTAAGTACTACTCAGCTAATCTTGCAGCTGTGATAATTAAAGTGTTTTACCTTATTCTCCAAAAGCAAAAAATTACAAAATTGCTGCTACTAAAATTTTCCCTAGTGTAGGAAGATGCATGGCCTGGCCTCTTTAAGCACCAGGCTCACCAACACACAGGACCAGAAACAGTACGAAGCCCACATGACCCTCCAGCTGAGGCTGCCAGCCTACCTCTCTAGATGTCTAAGAGCAGACAGTGGCAACAGAACAGGAAGGTCTGGGTTCCCCTCAGCCTGTGCACACAGAGATCTGCACTGTCTCAGCTTCTTGATGTAAACATCCTGAGTAATTTGTTGTTGACTTAGTACGTCAGTCACCCCCTCGTTAAGTAGCCTGGGAGCATCATGAGTTTGGGAACAGACACCATTATGGGACTCAGCACACCCTGTGTTTTATGCCAGTTAGGTTTTCCCTGTCATTCAAGTCCTAGGACTTTTCTCCCTGAGTAGCTCACATGACCTTTTCCTCCTCCCCTGGTTTTCTGTGATTTCCCTTTTAAAGGAAGTAAAATGCCTGAAGTGTCCTCCACCCTGTCTCCAAGTGGGTATAACCACAAGAATCAGGTTGGGAGACAAAAATTGTCCCAGTGCAGAAATAGCCTTAAAGTGTATCCTCCAAATCCAGCAAGCCCAAAGCCCTAGGTACAAGGCTGGACAGAGCCGTGTTTACTTTGGGCTTGGATATGAACTTATCATTAAGCAGGGAATGGATGCCAATTCTCTCTCTTTCTCTCTCTCTCTCTCTCTCTCTCTCTCTCTCTCTCTCTCTCTCTCTAGATGTAACTTCTCTCTCTCTCTCTCTCTCACACACACACACACACACACACACACACTCATCCAAGACATTCCAGTAAGCCTGAGGAACTGGTATGATGTGGACACAGCCCTGTTCAGTCTTCCACATGGTGCTTCTCTAAGCGACCACAAGCCCCTGTCTTCAATGTGTCACCTCATGGGGACCCTCTTCTGGGCCCATTGATGAAAGCCCCTGTGCTGGCCAGGTTGTGGTCTCTGCTAAAAGCCTGATCTGGTGATTTACTTCTTGTCAAAATAAAGAGTAGTTGTAAGACTAGGAATCTTGAAGTTCTGGCTTAGCTTCTGGCTGACTGCTGTGTTCCTGTGCAGAGCCCATGAACATTTCATCGTCTCCATCTCTGTTTCTAGGGAGATGCAGTTAAGGATTTGATGCTTCGCTTCCTGGGTGAGAAGGCTGCATTGAGGAGACAAGTCTTAACAGCCAGCTCGGTGGAACAGTCTTTTGTGGGGCTGAAGCAACTCATTGTAAGTAACATGCTCATTTCAGCACGCCTTTGATAAGGCTTTGCTTCCTTCATAGTCCACCTCCCCTAATCCCAGAATTGAAGTGCTCTGAATACAGCACCAGAAACTGTTGCATATAAAATATTGTTTGGTTCCAAGTTAGTCCTGGGTAGCAAAAAGCACTCCATTCACATCCTGCTCATCTGAAGTTCATTTGGACTGCAGACAGCAGAGACTCCCATTAGCTAGAGAAAATGCAGATGGTTTGTTTTGTTTGTTTGTTCTTTTTTAGTGTTTTGAGACAGACTCTCACTGTGTCACCTAGAGTGACCCCGACTTTACAGGCTTCAGTGGTCCTCCTCACCCTCTGTGACAGCAGGCCTCTATGGTCTTTTCAGATGTGTTCCAATTGCTCTGCCTTTACTGTTTAGCTGGTGAATTCTAAACATTACAAACTTCATTGTGTTCAATGAACAGATCTCTGTACTCTGCTAGTCCTGCCCTGTCAGCCCTCACAGGCTGAATATCAGGGGGAAGTCTTGGAAGTTGATCCCTCATATCTCCTGTAGGAATCTTCAGGCAACCGTCTGGTAACAGAGTATCAGATGGTAGCCTTAGCTCACTTATCTCAGACTCAGACAGCACCTCCTTCCGCTGACTCATTCATAAACTCTGATGTTGCTTCTCTGTGGTGCCATGTCCAAGCAGGCAGTGGTGGTCAGCGGCGGGCAGTGGCGGGCCGTATGATGCCGTATGGAAGGGATCTGAGAAATGAGAGGTCAAGCCCGATGCTCTGACTCTTCGGTCACTCTCCTAATTCTGATAAACAGTCTAAAGGACTCATTCACTTTTAAACTTTGAGCTAGAGATAGGTTCTTGGCTTTATTCCACTCATTTTTCTTTTTTCTTTTTCTTCTTTTTAAAGTATATATGTATGTATGTATGCATTTATTTATTTATTATGCATACGGTGTTCTGCCTTGAGGCCCGAAGAGGGCACCAGATGTCACCACAGATGGTTGTGAGCCACCTTGTGGTTGCTAGGAATTGAACTCAGGACCTCTGGAAGAGCACATAGTGCTCTTAACCTCTGAGCCATCTCTCCAGCCCCTATTCCACTCATTTTTCAGGAGAAATATTTTAGTTACTCTTTTATTGCTCTGACCAGTGAGTCACCCAGCCTTCTGGGACTTTCTGTTCACAGCTAGCTGTTGGATTAGCTGGACTGCAGACTGTAAGTCCTTACCATAGATTTCCTTTATACTTAAATTTATTCTGTAGGCTCTGTGGCTCTAGAGAACCCTGACTAATACAATAATAATTAAAGAAAAATTTAAAGAAAAAAGAAAAGAATCCTTCACGTGGCTTAAGCATTTGAATTCCAAAGAACTGTCCATGAAAGGGGAAAGCCACACCACTTTGTTAAGAGCTGCTGTTAAAGATAAGACATCCGCCACTCCCTGGCTGTGATTCAGGACACCTCTCAAACTCTGTAACCTCCAGATGAGGGCACAGGAATTTACTTGCCCTGGGGCAGAGCACTTCCACCATGTCCAGTCTTTGTGTGGACTCAAAGTCTCACTTTTGAATCCTTTTGGGGCTAATGAGGGGAAATGTGTGAGCTTTGCTTTAAAAAAACAAAACTATTTGGAAGACTGAGGTAGACTTTGTGGCCCACACTTGTGATACCATCACCGGAAGCGTGAAGGCCAGAAAACCATAGTTCAGGGTCGTTCTCCCTACACCGTGAAGCCAAGGCTAGCCCAGGCCATATAAAGCTCTGTCTCAAAAAGTGTAGTTTTGAGATTTGGGAGGTCTTTGTTTTTTAAAACTGACTGCTTCTTAATCCACAAAAATAAGAGAGGGGCCTCTACCCTCTGTCTACAAAGGACAGAGTCACGTCAACCTCCATGTCTTTCTCTTATAGCCTGTAATTTGAAACTATAAGCTTAAATAAACCTTCCTCCCCCTCAAAAAAAAGGACGGGGGAAGGTTGGGGGAACTACTGCCACCCAGATGCTCTAAGTGTCCCAGTGGTGACCAGGCTCCCCTGAAGACCATGGTTTTGATGGCCTTTAATATTGATTACTTTCGGGGCTGGAGAGATGGCTCAGCTGTTAAGAGCACTGTCTGCCCTTCCAGAGGACCCGGGTTCGATTCCCAGCACCCACATGGCAGCTAACAACTGTCTGTAGTTCCAGTTCCAGGCAAACACCAAGGCAAATAAATAAATAAAATAAAGTTTAAAAAAAAATATTGATTACTTTCTGTCACATAATATAGTGTTTCTGAACCACACGCTGTGTGCACTGTGATTTATGCTTTACAGAGTAATTATGTGCATGCCTGTGTGTCCATTTGTCTGTGTATCTGTGTGTCTGTTTCTGATGGACTTGAAACAAATTCCATGTTATGTTTCTTCAGTTTATGTGTTTTTTTTCATCAAACATGTAAGTCTTCTGACTCTGAGGACAGATAACAAGAGTTGTTAGCTCCCACTTTCCAATGTCAAGCCTTCACAGTCACTTATACAGTGTGCGTGTGCACTGTAGCTTTGGAGCCTGTCCTGGAACTTGCTCTGTAGACCAGGTTGGCCTCAAACTCACAGAGATCCACCTGCCTCGGCCTCTGGAGTGCTGGGATTAAAGATGTGTGCCACCACTGCCCAGCTGGTACTAAATTTTTTTAAATTTGACATCCTAGACTCATTGACCTGAGGGGCTCTTCCTCAGCATCTTCAGCCCTGGCAGGATAACCCAGCTTTCCTGGCACTGGCAGTGGAGGTTGGCTTCTGTTTTCTTTCATCTCACCACTTGCGGCTTTCACAGACAGCCTCTTCTTCAGAGCTTGAATAGCAGCAGTTCTGTGGGTCACCACCAGGACCCCTTTTGTGCTCAGGATAGAGTTCCAGCTATTCTGGAGTCTGAGAGACTAAACCCTCCAAGCCTCCTTCCTCTGTTCACCACTTGTTCTAGAATGATCATGTGGTCACCAGAAACACATCTTCACTCGATAACCTGACAGAGTATAGAACCCCAGCAGAGACCTGGTCCTGTAACAGAAGCAGGCAGGCTGTCACCATGGCAGCGTTTATCAGCCTGCGTTTGGCAGCAGCAGTGTGTCCCCAGAATTGCCTTTCCTCTCTCAGCTTTCACTAGGCTCCTGATGTGTTCTCAGAAAGGTCAGTGATTCACATGCTACGGTGTATTATATACATAACAATTAGGGTTTAATTTTCAGTAAATGTCAATCTAATGTCCCATGGATTCTCTTACTAAAATGATTCTCTGATTATTCCTGTGATTAAAAGCTTTATGTAGCTCAGCATGTCAACATGTGCCTATAATTCCAACAGTCTGAGGCTGAGGGGAGGGGGTAAGATTATGTGTTTGAGACCAGTCTGGGTTACGTAGCAAAACACTAAGAAAATAAGACTTTGCCAAAGAAAAAAAAGCAAGATGCTGCTGCTTTTTTTAAAAATCAGGGACAACTGCTTAGTGTCTGTTTTTCTTTAATTGTGGGTGACATTGTAGGTGACTGTCTCTACAGCTCATGTGAGGTTGTAAAGTAAACAGACCTTTCCATGATAGGAGGCAGCGATTCCCCTTCCCTCTATTTGGCCTTAGAAAAAAAAAATTGTAGCCTGTCTTGATGACAGACAGGCTTCACTTGAAGCATGACTTCATTTCCCAGTACATCTCTAAAGTCACACAGGAGCCCTATGTGATTGTAATCCATCTGCTTTCTCTGTTTCCACCATCTGTGGTTTTTCCTGGTATTAATACATGCTTGTATTTTTCTCCCCATACATTTAAAATGTTTAAGATCATGGGAAATCTTACTGCAGGTCCCAACCAGGAAGCATCTTCAAGGCAGGGGTGTGTTTTTAGAAAGACCATGATGTTTAATTGTGTCCTGAAGGAATCCCTGCCGTCTTTAAGGAGACAAAAGCTTCTGAATATATTTCCCTAAGTCTCATCAGTGTTCTAAAATTGTAATTTACAGATAACTGAATGTCACTGCCTGGAGAGAAGGACATTTTAATCACTCCCATGGTGTCATGGGCAGAATGAATGATGTCCTTTGATTGCAAGCGGGTGAGCTATGCACTTACCATTAGTTACTGGGATACTTCTCACTTAATGATTTGTCTTAGCTTTGGAAATCAGAGAATGCCTGTGTTCAGTCTTCAAAGAGTCATCTTATTTTCTAGTTTTTAAAAGTAATATTTATTTAAATTTAGAAATTTTTCTCATGCCAAACTAACTGCATCTTCAGAATGATCCAAGGCCTATCTAGTAGAGATAGGCATGAAATTTCTTGAAGCCTAAAGTTTTATGTGGCATGCTTTAAATACTAATTTTAAAAATATTTTTTTACTGAACATTTCCATCATCTCACATTGAAAATAAAGAGGGGGGGAGGGTAGAAAACGCTGAGAATAGCAAAACCCACTAAGAAAATAATTATCATTTCAAAGAGCAGGTAAATGATCCTAAGTAGCAGCCCTGGGGTTGGCAGTGTAGCTTAGCAGTGGAGGGATTGTTTAGCATGCTCTAGGTTCAATTCCAACATCCCTGCCACCACCCAATAAAACCTAAGCCTTGAGGATAACAATAAAAAAGACAACTGCTCTGGAAAAATCAAAAACGGAATATGTGTAACTGGCAGAAGATCTGCATTCAAGATATAAAAAGAACTACTCAGACTAAGAAGGAGAAGAAATAGGCTGGTAGGGAAGGAGACAAAAGACATGAACAGGTTCCTGGAAATCAGGTGTCCAGGAACTATGGGAAGAGCTCAGCCCCAGCAGGCATCACAGAGATATAAGCAGAGCAGGAGTGTCCTAACCCCAGCAACTCGGTGGAGGTCAGCAGCACAGCCAGTCCATAAAATTGCCTTACAGAACAGCTTGACAGCAGCTGGTGACATGGGTTGTCTTAGTTAGCATTTCTACTGCTGTGGTGAACACTGACCAAGAACAGCTTGAGGAGAAAGAGTCTATTTGACTTAAATATCCTGGGTTGAGGGGATCCAAGTCAGGAACTCAAACAGGGCAGGAATCTGGAGGCAGAAGCTGATGCAGAGGCCATGGAGAGATGCTGCTCCTGGCTTGCTCCTCATGTTTTGCTCAGCCTGCTTTCTTATAGAACCTAAGACCACTAACCCAGGAGATGGCCTTACCCACAATGATCCAGGCCCATCTACATTAATCATTGGTCAAGAAAATGCCCTACATATTTGCCGACGGGCCAGTCTAGTGTAATTTTCTCAATTGAAGTTTCCTCTTCCTAAATGACTACAGTTTGTGTTAAGTTGACATAAAACTAGACACCACATTCCGCATGTCATGTCAGGCTTTAGAAAACTTTTGGAGGGACAGATGTGGTGGGTCACATTTGCAATCCTAGCAGGGGATTGAAAGCAAAAGGATTCAGAGTTCAAAGCCGGCCTCAGCTGCATAGCAAGTTCAAGGCCGACCTAGGGTAATTAGGTTCTATCTCAGAAAGCCAGAACACCTAAAAACTCCTGGAGAAAGGGTATAGGTATAGCTTACTGGCAGAGTATATACAAAAAATATATACAGGCAAAACGACAGAGCACATTAAATAAACAAACAAATAAATAAGTATCTTTTTAAAAAAAAAAAAACCTGTAATAGTGAACAACAAAGGAAAATCATGTTATGTACAGTCAGTTAAACACCTTGGAGCAATTGAAATAAATGAGCCACAGCCACATTCATAAGTACAGGTATACTTAAAAAGCAGTATTGAACAATAAAAAAACTTACACAGGCTTGCCTAGAGGATGCTACTTTATATTCATATTTGATGACTGATGCCTTAGCCATGACTTGGAGAGCCAGGCCAAGTGGACCTTCTCCTGTCGTTTATCCACCCAGCTCACTTAGCACCTCCCTGCTTGTTCTCCCAGCACCTGTTACAAGTTGTCCCAGTAACAGGTCCCAAGAGATCTGTCCTTTGCTGGCTCTTCCACACCCTTGTAATGTCCCTCCCTCCCTCCTTCCCTCTTCAGGAACCTATGACAGGGCAGTGACTCCTCTGTCTTGACTGGCTCCCAAAGGATCTAATGGCAGATTAGTGAGGAGAGAGGGTTGTAGTCATGACTGACTCCCTTGGTGACAAGTAGTATTCCTGGGACTGAAAATGTCTTTGAAACACAAAGTAAACTGGAGCCAGATGGGTCTCCTGTATTCTCTGGTCAGGAAATAAAGAGCTGGGGAGGCTTTGCATGGAGTCCTGAGTTAACCTACCAGCATGCACGCTGTGATTTCCTCTCTCACCTCATGGTGACTTTGTTTAAATATCAGTCTAAGGGAAAAAAACGCTTCCTTCCTGTTCCCTGCTTGCCTGATTGACCCAGACTAGATGATCCAAAAATCACAGCTATCAATTGGTCCTGCCTTACCAGTAGCCCTTTCATGTTCCCAATCTGATCCTGGTTTTGGTTCTCTACCACAAGCTTCTTGCCTCCAAACGCCCGTATAGCCCTTGAGTCTCCTGAGAAATGGAGGTAGCAGGGCTGTCAGGCTACTGCCCTGGTATGCTGTGTGTCATTTGTAAGGAGGAAGTGGGTCCTTGTGGCTCTCAGAGCTTGGCTGTGAGGTTAATGTACACTTTTTGAGATTTAAATGCATGCCATGTATAGAGCAGTTACAACAGTTACGATGGAATTCTAGTCGGGCATCTATAGGGATGTTACTCTGAGAAGGGCTGGTAACACCCTAATGCTGCTGTGTTCTGCTCATCCAGCAAAGAGGCCACTTCCTGAAAATTTACTTAAAGGATGAATAATTAAGATGATGAGTTTGGCTTCATTTTTATTAGCAGATCTAGTTTGAGATATAGAAGACTACTCAGCATATGGAATCACAGCAGGTTTTTAAGACATTCCACTATTTTTAATCATTTATGGAGCACTTCATATCTTCAAGTTCTTTACAAATAATTTTATTACACATTTAAATGTTTTATTTGTGGTGGATATTTATACAGAGTGGTTATAAAATGAAATAGCCTTTACTACATAAGAATTGTTTTTCTCATATACTTATTTTTGCCCACACACAAATTCTAATTGCCTTTCTAATGCGTTGAGCAGATGACAACATACAGTGTGGCATCATAAAACTTAACATTAGGAGACTCAGTGTCTACTACAGTCATCACTTGGTATCCATGGAGATGGTTTTCAGGAACCCCATGGGTACTAAACCCTGTGGGTGTTCAGATCTCTTGCATATTGTGGCATAGTGTATGCATGTTTCTTATATACAACTCCAAGTGTAGTTGTTTCCACTGCATTCCTGCTAACACTGATGCCCACAGGTTGTGTTGTAAGCAGCTGTTGGGCTGTGTCAGGTGGGAAGTGTGGTACTTTTCTAATGCTGTCCTAATCTAATCGGCAGTTGGTTAGATTTGCACCAGACTGCAGATACAGAGGGCTGCTGGATCTACATCCTTACACTTTTCAGCATGTTCCCGTGCCTGACCTCTGCTTACTGCTTGCCTAACCCTCCATGGCCACCATTCAGCAACTAAGAAAAACAGGATGACTGCTGAAGGACTGTGTGGTTCAGGAAGCAGATAGGAGTGGACGTTCAGTAGTCAGTCACAGCTCCTGTGCGCTCTGGTTCGGAAGGACCTAGATTGAAAAGATGTCACTTGTTAGGGTAGGGGCAGAGCCATCACTGCAGAGGGAAAATGATAATGGACATGCCCATTTCCAAAATGCCAGAATGTGGGAACTGTCCTTGGGGAGGGGGGTGCGGCCTTTCATTAACAATGCTTATGAGCTTACAGATGCAGCATTTCTGTTAGCCTGTATGGAGATACATACAAAGCCTTTGTATTTATATATACATGGTGAATGAGTGGCTGTGAAGGTGATTTTGCCAAAAAAAAGAAAATAAATATATATATATATATATATATATATATATATATATATATACGAAGGTGTACTTCCAACATTACACTCAAATTTCCCTATAGTTTTATGTTTAAGGAGCATTTTCCTTAGAGTCCCTTTTTTAGTAGTCATATTTACTAATCCAAGGGTGGCTCCAGTTAAGATATCAGTTGAAGTAGCTATGTGTAAAATGTTGGTGCTAAGAAAACTGAGCTATAATGAAAGACTATTTGGAGGCTGCTCATTGCCCTGAGTCATTTCTGTGTGTCCTGGTGATGGTGGAGCTTTTGCTGGAGCACCAGTGGGTGGTACCTCTGCCAACCACCTTTCAGTTTTCTTGTTATTCTGCTCTCTACTCCTGGTGTCTAACTGGTGTGAACCAGTCTGTTTCCGCCACCTTTAAGTTCGTTCAGACTTCTCTCCCGGAGCACACAGTAAAGGCTGTGGTGACCTACTTAACCGATGACGGCTAGTGTGGCCACCGTGTGCATTTTCCACAGAGCTGGGCCCACTCCTGTTTGCTTCCCAGCGCCACCACAGCCTTGTGCAGCACATTCCTTCCAACCACTGAATGTTGGCTCTGGTGGGGTCATGGAGGTGCGCTGTGCCCTGGTCCCAGCTCCTTTACAGAGGCTTAGCGTGACCTCACAGTAGTTCTGCAGCCGGAAGCCATTGTACACTCCCTGGGACCGACTACTGCCCGAGATGCTCTCCTCAGGGTCCGTCTTTGGAGGGAGATGATAAAGTCAAAGTGTGGTCATTCTTGAGGCTGTTAAAACACACTGTTTTCCAGGGGGAAAAAAACAAAACTACCATTTGTCTTGATCCCCATGTTACTTTAGTGTCTCCTTTTTGCCCTCTTTTTTATTTTTATTTTTTCATCTTTGAAACTTATTTCTGATTTCTTAGGCTAACAAAGGCATTTGCTTTTTTTTTTTTATAATTTGTGTTCTTTGTTTGTATAAGTAAGCACTTTTATTTATTGCCGTTTTGTTTTGCTATAAGTTTACTGTCGGCTCCCAATTCTTTGAAAGTCTGTAGAAATACTCACCAGAACATGTGTTTAAAAGTCAGGCATGCTTTGATGCCTTTGTAATCACATGCTTGTAATCTCAGCATTGGGGGGAGAGACTCACTTGGTTAGTCAGAGACCCTGTCTCAAGAAAACAAAGCGAAGCACATCTGAGGAATGATACCCAAGGTTGTCCTCTGGCTTCCATATACTTGCACAGACACACACAGACTCCATCCACTCTTAGGCCCATGTGAAATCAAATGCTAAGGAATGAAACAGATACTGTTGATCTTTGGTGGCCACTGACCATTGCAGGTTCTTTTATCCCCAAGAACTGAATCCCATCCTTGGATCAGTATAGCCATGCTGAGCATGCACCTGAGGGAATAAAGAGCAGGAGAGTTTGCCAAAGTCTGGAAGCGGAGTCTGCTCCCATAGCTCTGCCATTTGGCTAGAGGAGGGTCAGTGTACAGTGCTGCAGAGTGCAGCAGGTTGGGAAGAGCTGGGAACAAGGACAAGGACAGGCACAGTTTCTCAGAGGTGGCCAGTGAAGCTTTTTTGAGTAATTGAGGTAATTATGCTTCCCTGCCGATTGCATTAGCCCAAGCAGCTCACAGTGCTGATGCAGGTGTGTACTCACACAGGCACACAAGGGACCTGGCCTGGCTGTGGGCTCCAGACAGGTGTCTAATAACAACAGTAAGGAAGGCCTATGAGACATGGACTTCGTGCCCCTGTGTACAGGGGATGGTATTTTGTATTGTACCCAAGTAAGCAATCATCCATGCTCCGGACCAGTCCACAAGACACTCACAGATGCTCTGTGACATCTGTGTACCCCAGGCTGCCAAAGGCCACTCAGAAACAACTGACTGTTAACTCCTGTTCTTAGCTCCACAAACAAACAAGGTGAGCATTCTCTAACCTGTGTAACCATCTAGATATCTTCCTGGCTTTCCGTTTTCATCCTGCCTCCACTTGAAGCAGTTAGAAGTTGAGTCTCTGTCCTTATTGGAGTGAGAGCCAAATTTCTTTATCCAGGCACACATGATCTTAGGACTGTAACACCCTTTTATTTTGGTTTTTGTGTTTGGGAGTTTTATTTTTGTCCTTACTTGTTCATGGGGTTTTTTGTTGTTTCTGGTTTGTTCTGTTTTTGAGACAGAGTCTTTCTATATAGCCTAGTGTCTTAGGGTTCCTATTGCTATGATGAGAAACCTCATGGTGGGGAGCATGTTGGCATGCTGGCAGATATGGTGCTAGAGAGATAGCCAAGAGCCCTACATCTGCATTCATGGGCAGCAGGAAGAGAATGAGACACACTAGGCCTTCCTTGAGCATCTGAAACTTTAAAGCCCACCCCAGGGACACAATTCCTCCAACAAGGCCACACCTCCTAATAGTGCCACTCAGGCCACTTTCTTTCAGACCACCACCCCTAGACTGGCCTCTAACTCACTGTGTAACCTCAAACTCTGTAGGGCTACAGGCACATGCTGCCATACCCAGCTCCATCACTCTGTGTGGGATCCGGGTACACAAGCCAATCTGGACCTACAGCAGCTGCTGGGCTGTAGTGGGATTCACCCTGCTGCCAACCCCAACCCCACCTCCCCCACTTCCCCCACCCCGGGGCGACCCTCTCACTCCAGCCCTGCACTCAGTGTGCTCTCTTCCCAGGACCATAGGTTTCCAGGACTACAACCTTCCCAGGCCCACATGGGCGGGGTTTCATGAGACTCCCATCTACCATGATCCCACCAACCCTGGTGGTTTTTTTCATCTGAGTGACTGATCTTTGAAATATGTGTATGAGCAGGCATGTATCTTCTCACTTCCTCATGTGTGTGTGCATATCCAACAGTCTTCAGCAGCACATTATCTGAAACTAAATTAAATCCAGTTTCATGTTGCTGAATCCCTTGTCATCACCTGTCTCTGCCTGCTGTCTTCTCACCTGGATCCACAGAATCTAAAATTCACCCACTCAAACTCCTGCAGTCACATGACACCAGCCCACTTCCGTCACGTCCACCAAGTCTTCTACTAAATGGATGGTTAACACTCTTATTTTGAACTTCTTGCTGTCAGGCTGTAACTGTTGTGGTAATCATTATAAACTAGTCATTGGTTATGAGAAGAAACGAGAGGAAAACACGCACATGCGAGTTCCTCTCTGTTGTCATGGTATTAGCCCGCCTGGTAAGATGCCTGTCTCCTAACAGGGCTGGGTCTCACTCTGTGCCAGTCCAGTTAGGCCTGCCTGTGTGCCACAGCCTTCCTGTAACAGCCAGCATGTGCCATACACAGCCACTGGGTGAATACACAGGGCTTCCTGCTGTGCAGCATCCATTCCAGCTACACAGCTCTACTATGGCTGAGCACTATGGCAATGACCACACAAGTCTGAGAGCTTCTCCACCCCAGCGAGCTGCAGACAGATCAGTGTCTCCTGACTACTTCACTTGTGTCTGTTCAGGCCCTATAAATCCACTCACAGCTTTCAAAGTGTGATGACCTCTTCCTACTTCAGCCAGCCATACTCTTGAAAGTTGTGAATGTTGCTGAAACCTGGCCCCACCTGCCATAACCCCATCACCCCATCACCCCTTTCTCCTCACTCTTTGAGTGGCTCACCCCATCTCATCCTGACCTTTGCAGCCAGCCCTCATACACCCTATCCCCTTACTACAACCACTCTCCAAGGCTTTGCACACCTCCTCTGGGGTCCCTGCCTCTCCTACTCACTGGGCTGCTCTTACCTGTCTATAAGGCAGGCCTTTTGCTGAGGGAGACTGCCCAACTCTGTTTACACCAAGTGCAGCTTAGGCAAGGTCAACATGGCAAACAGGAATAGGTAAGGAGCACCAGTGCACTGTGCTGGCCTGCAGTCTGCTCCAACACAGAATAGAGCTGACTTCCACTTGACAGATCTCTCACGCTTTCACACAATTCAAAGTGAGTATATATAGAAGATCCTTGCATGATGTGAGCATTGCTCGGTTTAGAGAGAGAATTCTCATAAATTATTGTAACCCATCTAAAAATATCTCTGAGCTATCCACTAGAGCATGGGTCTCACATAAAAACTGGTGCTGTGATTTGGGCAGCGCAGAGGAGCAGGGCACCATTTCTGTTCACAGACTGCTTGTTCTCAGACCTAAAGACTGCAGCCTGCTCTGACGAAACTCATGGACTCCTCTTGTTGTGAACAATACCCAGTGTCTAGGTAGCTTGGCTGAGCAGTGTCCCCATCACCAGAAGGAGGCAAAGGATTACCAGAGGATAAAGGATATTCTGACCCTCCAGCTGGCATGTGGAGCTTCCTGAGAGGTTGGGCTGGTGTGGTCTGTCACCTCTACAAAAGCAAGAAAAGGGAACAGCTGAATAGTTCACCCATCTAATGATAACTGCATCATCTAGAACACTGATGTTACAGGAAGTAGCATAGTGGGACTGCAAAGCAGATGGCCTCTCTGGAAAGTAATCTAGCCACTCCTTCCTTATAAAGCTAAGCATATGATCACTGTACAGTCTAGCAGTTGAAATGTTGTACTACCCTGCTAGGCCTTTCATTCAACTAAACTGAATACATCTACACAGAAACCCACACCCAAATGTCAGTAGCAGCTTTATTCATATTTGCCAAGGGCTAGGTGCAGGCACAGTGCCCTTCAGTAGGTGAGTGGAATAACATGTGCCTCCACTCAGTGGAATGATCCTCCACTGAGAACAGCAGGAGCTGCGCTGCAGGCAGCATGTGAGACAGTCAGGGCATGTGTTATGGTACACAGCTGGTCAGCACAGAGCACAGGCCACCTTGAAACTGCAGCCCTGCATTCCTCTTCTTTCATAAGCAGCCTCAGCCAGTGTGCACACCCATGCTGTCATCTAAGATGGGAGTGGAAGGAAAAGGTTCTCCCACAAGAAGTGGGCTAGCCAGAGTGTGCTACTAGACATTTGGGGTGTTTCCCCATGTGCTTTTATCAACCACTGCTCTCCAAGCACTGCAACCTCATCTTCATCAGAACAGCTGTAGCGACGTACAAGAGACCTCCCACTATTGGGATTATCTGTTGACTTCTGTCAGAAAGGGAAAGGTAGAGAGGATCATTGGCATTCACCTGACAGTGCCTCTCTTCCTCCTCCACACTCCTCCCAGCCATCTATATGCAGTGCCCTAAATGCATATGGTCATGTGACCTCAAGAGGTAGCAGAGCCTGTAGGATTACTGAAGAGGGCACTCCATCTGTGCACCTATGGGGGACTTGTCATCCATGCCAGGGTGGGTCTTTCTAGTGGCAAGGCTACTTTGAGATCACCCAGGCTCCCGTAAGTAACTCCACCTGTGCTCTCTAAGAAAAACAATAAACTCATGGGTTTCCCAGGGTGGAGTTCTGTTGGTCACTGATGCCATAGTAAGGAGTAAACATTTGCCTGTAGATCTACAACAGCCCCTTCTTTAATCCTCCATGGCCTCAGATTGTAAATTCAGGCAAATTCATGCTTCAAACTGTGACCAGAAGTACCATAAAGGAAATGAGCTGTTTTGTTTGTTGGTGGACCGTCCTGCTACGTGATACCTTCACCTTTTTCATTGACTATTCATATTGAACTGTGCTGAACATACAAGACACCATATTTTATAGTCTGTGATGCTCCTACAGACGCAAATATATCTAATACATTTAACATAAAATTGAACTGTTGATTATGCATCAACAGAAATCACAATATAGAGGTATCTGCTACAGAGGAAATTGGGGGGAGCAGTGCAGTGACCTCCCCATGTTGTATGCATCATGTGATTTTAATGTTGTGATCTCAATGTCTTGACTGACACCTGTTTCTTGTACCTTTTACTGCCAAGTCACTTGAGCCACGTTGTTGACTGACATAGGCCTCTGCCCCAGTTATGCCCTGGTTACTAAGGTCTGGATGACACTGCTCCCACAAAGCAATAAAATGTATATACAGTTGACATCACCTGCTGTTATTCTTGCAGAGCTGCAGGAACTGGAGGGCGGCTGTTGATCTGTGTGGACGCCTGCTCACAGCCCACGGACAAGGGTATGGCAAGAGTGGGCTGCCCACCAGCCACACCACAGACTCCTTGCAGGTCAGCACCTTCTATTGTGTTGTTATATGGTTTATCATCATTCGGGGGCATACAGAGAACAGTGGCCTTTCATGTGAAGTGAACAGGATAGGGTTCTACATCCTGAACTTGATCTCCACTAGAGGTCATGGCCCTTCCCTCCCAAGTTATCTGCTTGTTTAATTAATTCCTTGGGCTCCAGCAAGTGTAGAACTTACCTATTCTAAAATGAGATGTGTGAAAAGAGAGATTTTCACAGAAGAGAACTTCTCCAGCGAGGAATAGCCTTGGAAGTCCTTCGGGGCTCACCTCTCCCTGTGGAGTTTTTAACTTCAATCCCAGTGTTACCAGGAATCCCAGAACGGACCGTGTCTCAGACTCTAAACCACTGAGAAGGGCTTCCAGAGGGCTGTATAGAGCAGCCTGTGGCAGGCTCCTTGCTCTCTAGTGCCTTCCCACAAAGAACCTGTGCACCTGGAGAGTGGGGCAGTGCTGCCTCGGCCCCTGTGGCCTTGTGCCTCCTGTCTCTGTGTCTGCAGTTGCACACTCGAGGGCGTGGGTCCCAGCATCCTTTTGTACTTGTGCTCTTGTGTGACAAGTCATAGCCAATGTGATTTTCTCAGATCAATCCTCTCACCCCCCTGACCATGGCAGCTTTCTCAAACCCAAGTTCAGTGCAGTCTCCCCATCCTGAGTGTGGCTTCCATGGCTCAGCATACTTAGGAAGGCAAGTGGAGAGGGATTCAGTGTGAGGCCCTGGCAGTAGCTTCTGAAAGCCTTATTTCCCTCTGTTGGGTGTTTTGTTTCGACATACAACAAAAACTTTTGATGTATGCTTCTGTTGTGGGATGAGCAAACCAACCATTCTAACATTATCTCATACTTAGCATGTGACATGTGGTGATTTAGTTACCTTGCTGGACAGTGTGTCTCCTGAACCCTCCTGCCTACCAGTGTCACATCCTTCAGCTAATACCTCCCAAATTTATCCATACCTGAGTGGATCTGACCTGCTCTGCTTCTGTGCATTTAAAACCTTACCTTCTTGCACAAGTGAGATCCTGCAGTGTTTGCCTTTCTGTGCCTTGAGTACATCACTGAACATAATATCTCCCATGTCGCTCCCCCATGGAGCAACAGGGTTTTCTGTTCTTAGTCTGATGGGTGTTCCACCAAAGTCCATATGCTGTGTTTGTCTCACCCACCAGTGAGCATGGTGAACCTCCCTGGCCTGTCTCTAAAGTGTGACCAGGCTTCAGTTCAAACACTGTCACTATAACCTGAGTTCTTCTATTTCCAAAATGCCTTCTGCAGTAGTAGCCTCAGGTGCTCACAATGTTCACAGGCCTCTTATGCTGACCTTCAAGCCTGTGATCATACCCTGCCCTGTGCTTACAGGGCCTCCTCACCCCCATCTTACAGTTTCCTGAGTAGGAGGGCTGTTTGCTCTACAGCCATGTCTCCATGAGCCCACACCACACAGTTCACCACCACTACATGGTTCCCTGTAGTAAGAGGCGCTGTTTTCTCTTCAGATGCTGATGTGCTGCTTAGGCACACACCTTGTATTATTTAATTAGAATCCGTGAGATGAAATTGTTCACATTGTTGCTGTGGAGCTCAGCAGTGTTGCTGTAAACATTGAACTGTGTAAATGTGAGGACAGCCATAATCTTAGTCCTGAGTCCTGGTGTTTTTGTAATAGAGGTCAGGTTCCACACAAGGTCTTGAAGACAAAGCTGACATGAGGTGACCTTTTGTCCAATCCTGCATTTTAGCTCTGGTTTGTGAGGCTGGCACTGCTGGTGAAGTTGGGTCTTTTCCAGAATGCTGAGATGGAATTTGAACCCTTTGGAAATCTAGACCAGCCAGATCTATATTATGAATACTACCCGCACGTGTATCCAGGACGCAGAGGTAAGGCACTACTGCTTCCTTACATCTATATGTTATATGTATTTTGCTCTACTTTGATGTGGTTGATAGAAAATTGATATCCTGGGTTTGCTTGTTTGTTTTATTTATTTTTACCGAATTATGAGAAATTAAATCAATAGCCTAGCACAAAGCCTTTAGCTATAAAAACTCATGCAGCTTTTTGAACATACTGACTTGTAGGTGCTTGTTGGTGCTCTGGGTCTCTTAGAAAGCTGCCTGGCCAACACCTGCTAGAACCTCTTGCCCACTGTTCTCCAGGTGAACACTGCCATTGCCATGGCCTAGCACAGGTGCACGTGTTCCTGAAAGTAAAACAAAGATCCCTGAGACAAGCTCATCTTTCTATGTTGACAGCTGCTAGGAGTCTCTGTTATTAATTTATTATAAAATTTGATTATGGCAACCAAGGGCACCACAGTCTCCACCATTGTTTAGAAACACCAGGCCATAGTATGGGGCAAAAAATAAGACTTGAGAGAAGGAAAGGCAAACTCTGAAGCCTTGTGTCCAAATGTGGTAGTTTGGATGAGAATGCTTGGTCCCCAGTAATGGGACCGTCTGGGAAAGGTTAGGCGATGTGGCCTTGTTGGAGAGGGTGTGTCATGGGGTGGTCTTTGAGGTTTCAGGACACACCAGTGCTTCCCAGTGCACCCTGTGCCTTATGGTTGTGAATCAAGATGTGAGCTTTTCCTTTGCCTCACTGTTATGGACTCTGCCCTCCAGAGTTCTAAGCCAAATTAAGCACTGTCCTCCATAAGTCCGTGCCTCACTACAGCAACAGAGAGCTAAGCACAGAGGTGTGGGGCCTTCCAAGGCAGCAGCACTATTTCACATGCAAAAGCCATTTTGGAGCATGTCTTCTGAGCAGCTTGAAACTGTCCATTGAGAGCTGGGCCCGTCAGTTGCACCTGCCTGGCCAAGGCCAGCTCCCACTCATGTCTGTGTGCTTCAGCACCCTCAATCACAAAGCAAGGTGGGAAATCCTCACCTGATTGTAGAGACATGTCATGTGTAAGTGGCTGTACCACAGCTGTCACAGCAGTGAGTACACCTGCTATTCTGTGCTGGTTTGAGTTCACTAGTGACACCTGCCACCTTCCTGCAAGGCTGGTGGACAGCATTTGCTGTGCACCCCAGCAACTCTACAAAGAGTAGCCCTGGTTCTCAGGAAGTGCAGCTGGCAGGACCAGGCAGGACCAAGGATGTAAAGACCAGGTTGGTGACTAGTGCCAAGCCTTAGATTCACATCCTCGTCTCAGTTGTTGTTAGTTGACAGATACGTTCATCTCCTTTCTGTGTTTTTAAGCTCCAATCCTGGGACTTGGAAGAGATATGAGAAGAATGGCCAAGGTGGCTGTTTTGTCCCCTCCACCCTTTGCAAAATAGAGCTAGAAATTAACCCAAAGCCCGCTCTTGGTTAACTGTGTGGTTCAGGCTAAGCTAGTCATGTTGCTTCCAGCTCGAGGAAGATTTCTAAAACCGCTTAAATCCACGTCCTTATCAGAAGGCATACCAGACAGACATCATACACAGACTGGCCTCAGGTGGGCCTCCAATCCTTAGTGGTTAACACTTTTCACTCATCCAGGGCCCTGTCAAGTCTTTATTCTCTGCACAAGCAGGGCAGCTTGGTAAAGAAGCACCCCAGGCTCTGCAAGGTGGGGTATCTAGAAGCCATGCCCCCTCACCCTGTCAGCATCTGAGGAGGTAGCACAGCACAGAGGTTCCCTTGTAGTGAGGCTGCCCTGGGACACCACAGCCAAACCCCCACCCCCACACTGCAGCTGGGAAGCTACCTGCTGTGTCCTGAGTGCCATCAGAATTGTCAGTGTGCCCTCTCTGTGAACAGGTTACCCACACCTACCCCAGTGTCCATCAGTCAGTTCTCCCCACATGCAGAAGAGAGACACAGCTTCCTGTGGTGATTCAGAGTGTCTTTCCAGCTTCTGACCTGACAAGTGTCACTGATGCTTCTCCACTTTCCTCATCCCCAAGTTTGCATTGCTTGAGGGTCTTCTTCCCATGTAAGGCAGTAAGCATTGGGATGCTGTTCAGTAGTTTAGCATGTGCGAGGTCCTGGATTCAGTTTTCAGTAATGCTTTATTTTTTTTCACCATATGTATTCATTTCTGTTGCTGCATAAAACATCATGACCAAGGCAGCTTCTAAAGGAAAGGGTTTACATAGGCTTATGGTTCCAGAGGGTTAGATGGTGATGCGAGAGCACCATAGTAGGCGGGTGGAACAGCGGCCCAGAGCTCACATCTAGATCCACAGCACAAGGCAGAGAGCTTTTGAAACCTCAAAGCCTACCTCCACTGACACACCTCCTAATCCTCCCCAAACAGTTCCACCAACCAGGGACTAAGCATTTAAGTACATGAGACTCTGGAGCCATTCTCCTTCACACCACACTTCCCTCACTACTGTTAAAATCCCTGGGAAAAGCAACTTAAGGAAGGATAAGATGTTTTGACTCAGCATTTCAGAACTGACTCAATCCGTCCTGGAGGGGAAGGTATGGTGTGTAAGGCAGCTGGACATGTCTTATCTGCAGTCTGTATGCCTGGAGATAAACGAATTGTTGGTGCTGTGCTCAGTCTCTGAATTCATTCCTGGACCCCCGTCCATGAGATGGTGCCGTTCACAGTCAAGGTGGGTCCTCCAATGTCATTTAAACATTTCTGAGATGTCTTCACAGATAGGTGCAGAAGTGTGTCTCCTACATAATTCCAAATCTAGTCAAGGTGTTAATGAAATGAATCATCACATCACCCAGAAAGAGGAATGACCCTTGTATACACACAGCTCTGACAGGTTAAAGGCAGCAGTGTCTTTGGAAACTGGGCGGAGAAAAGTTAGAGCTAGTCCATTTTGCTAGATAACTCTGATCATCAGGAGACAGACGATTCTTTTCTCATGTTTTCCTTCAGTGTAAGAACTGTCCCTCAGCCCACTCTTCACAGGCAGAAGCTGGTCACACCTGTGCTGCACTCTACCTTGGCCTCGTGGTTAACAGCTAGTTTTGATTAGGTTTTGTCTGTGCCTGACAAAGCACAGAACATGAACCACGGAGGCTCACCTCTCAGTTGCACCAAGCTACCAACCCGGTAAGCACATAGCTTCACGAAGGGTCTGGGCTCTTCCTAGTGACATTCACTTGAAGTACAAATACAGAATTACTATTTCATATCAGTGGCTTCTAAGAACTTGACAGGCATTAGAGACCATTCTAAAAGGCAGGTGCTTCTTGAGGAAGTGGTAAAAAGCCCAACTCCCCTTGGCTTCTGACCACCACTGTCCTGATGTTCGGCATCCTCAGGTCTCTTGCTAAGGAATGCAGAGGCCTCTGCACCACACATTCCTCTGTGAAAACTTTCTTGAATGATAGGAGCAGCTGTTTGAGTCTAGGTGTAGAGTGGCCCATTGTCAGTGTACAGTCTGAGTCTATATTCTGCAGATGTGCAGCCTGAAGGGTGTGCAGATGATGTGCAGCCTGTAGAGCATGCAGATGATGTGCAGCCTTTAGAAGATGCAGATGTTGTGCAGCCTGTAGAGCATGCAGTTTATGTGCAGCCTATAGAGTATGCAGTTTATGTGCAGCCTGTAGAGCATGCAGATGATGTGCAGCCTGTAGAGCATGCAGATGATGTGCAGCCTGTAGAGCATGCAGATGATGTGCAGCCTGTAGAGCATGCAGATGATGTGCAGCCTGTAGAGCATGCAGATGATGTGCAGCCTGAAGAGCATGCAAATGTGCAGCCTATAGAGTATGCAGTTTATGTGCAGCCTGTAGAGCATGCAGATGATATGCAGCCTACATTCTGCTTCTGTCTGAAATTAAATGGCACCTGTATATGGATGAAGGGAAGACAAGAGTTGTGTATCATTAAGCAGCTAATTCAGATTATGAAGTGGACATAAATCACACGTGCCAGATTGTTAACATGCATCCACAGTGACAGGATGGACACTGGCTAATGCCTCTTACCATTTTGTGGCATAACAAGCATAAATGTAAGAATTTGATTCATTTATTTCATTTTAGCTTACAATGTATAAGCAAAGCAAGTCATTAAAACGTGCTTTAAAAGGAATACAAAAATAAATAACTTTTATGAACAAGCTTTAATATATTTTATTTAAGATTAGACATAATTTGTACCCATTCAAGATATTTATAACAAGACTTGATGAATTGTGTGTGAAGCTGATGATGTTGAGGATTTCTTTGTTTTTCATTCACAAAAGGGACAGTGGTGTGTTTGATACATTTCTCGGGCAGTTTAGCAGTTTCCATGTCTGCAAGCTCAGTTAGCTTTGTCCATGATCCTCAGTTCCAGCTGGTCTGCTGTCCAGAGCTCTCCTCTTGCTCATGAGAGCACCAAGGGGAACGATGAATTCGAGTAGAGCAGCCCCATGCCCTCTGCCCCCATGCCCTCTGCCCTCTGCCCCCATGCCCTCTGCCCTCTGCCCCCATGCCCTCTGCCCCCCGTGCCCTCTGCCCTCTGCCACCACATTCTTTGTTCTTCTCTGCCAAGGCTTCATGTCCCTCCCCAACACGGAGGTCCCATGGCTTCAGCTCTTGTTGCCAGTCCTGCTTGCTCCTAAAAGCCCTCCCATACTTCCAGATCTGGGTGCTACATGCTCACACAAGAACATGCTTGCTCTCTGTGTCAGAAGCTGGTCTCCTTTGGTTTTCTACTTTCCCCACATTGTTCAAATTCCTTCCCTGGCCTCCCTGGCAGACATACTCTAGCCCCTTCCCGAGGCTGTGTGCATTTAAGGCAGAGATTCATATAACAAGTGGTGGGGAATGGCTGGATAGTATCATCGTGGAAGAATCTCCTGACCTCATCCCTTCATGGTGGAATGTGAGCAGTCAACAAGCCAGACTAGGAAGCCGCTTTCACAAGAGGATGCAGCCAGACTCCAGCACAGCACAGCACAGCACAGCACAGCCACAGTCACAACATACCTGTGTCTTTAAGATTCACAGTTAGCCTCTTTTCAGTGTGGGGTTGCAGCAAAGGCTAGTGTAGGCATCACTGCGTGTTTCTCTGTGAACATCCATGAGCTCCTCCAAGGTCTGAGTTAGAAGTGGTTTTGCTAAAACCTGTTGTGCCTGAGTTTTCAGCTTCCTAAGAGACCAAATTACAGTCCAAACAGCCCCAGCTCCTCTGCTCCCTCCAGCAGCAATATGTGCTTTTCTTTCCCCACTCAAGTCAGAAGCTTGGTTGGACTGTGACCTGCTGGAACTGCAGTCCAGCCTGTTGTCCCTGGTCTCTTCTGCTGACCCCGTTCTGAGGGGGCTTCTCCCCCAGGGCCTCACTCTCACACAGGATATCGTTGCTGGTTTGCTGATGTTCTTTTTGTGTTGTAGGCATTTAATACTTTGTTAGGAATTTTAAAGGTAGTTTCTCCCATTCTAGCAAGGATTGTTTTCAAGCCTGTAGAAGGGTAAGCCGATTTCAAAGGGCCAACCTGGCTTTTTTATTTGGTAGCATCTCCTGGTGACTCCATATACACTGTACCTAGAATCATAACCACAGACATCCTGCCTGTGTTGTTGGGATCAGAGTAGGAATCAAGGCACATAGAGACATGTACCAGAGAACTTCCTGGAATATATCCACAATTGAGCCATAGCACACTGCTGGCGGCTGCACAGGGCACCATGCTCTGTTTGCTGTGGAGGCTTGCTATGCTTCCTCAGGGCACACTTACTACCTTCTCTGTCTCCAGCAAAAGCAAACAGGAAGCACAATTAGCCTAGCACATATTCCTGTGGAATTTTCTGCCTCATAATGTTTGACCCCAGCATCAGACAATCCTATGATTCCACCTACCCAACACGTGTCTATCCACTGTCACTTATACACTCCCAGGGGGTGTCTGGCTTTCACCAGGAAACTGCTACCACCCCACCCCTAGCAGGGAGGAATGAAGTGAAGGGGTCAGGTTATATACTGGAAGACTGCAGATTATTTTTATTTTGTCTGTTTGTAATGTTCAGAACAGAACCACTTCTCTTAGGGACTAAAAAACCACTTTCTGAACTCTGTCTACTTGCTCTACTGTTAAGAACCTTCTTTGTGCCTACAGTGGCCTTCTGTTCCTTATTTTCTCTTAATTAAATTGGTTTTTGTTTTTTGATTTATTAAAGCTGGGTTTGTATTCAGTGCTGACAGTTGCATCCCTGGGTAGTATCAGCAGGTTGTTCGCTGAAGCTTTGTATTAACCTGGTGTGCTGATTTGGTGCAGCACATGGGGCACAGTTGTAACTAATGACCTGTACCTGACTCTCAGTCAACAGTTGGTCATGGTTTCCAGTGAGCTCACTCTGCTTATGCATTTGCCATATTTCTTTCATGAGTTAAAATGCCCATACACCACCATTTTCAGTCTGTCCGTATCCCTCTCCCATGGCATGGAAAGACATGTCGTGGCATGAGTTTGAGGGTTTCATGGTATCATTAAACAATCCCTCCCATTCAGTGCACTGTGGGAATGAGGCATAAGATCTCTCTGCAGAAAGAAAATACTTTTTGATGATCTTCAATCTAAGTTTCTGTCCTCCCTGAAACTGTCTGCTCCCTCCAGCATCTGCAGCTCACAGGTCTCATTCTCAAACTAAATCTGAAAGTCTTTTATATCCACACAAAACCTGCAGCTCAGAACTAAATGTGCAGCATAATATTGCAAACATCTGGAATTTCATTTTTTTATTGCAAAATCAGTTCACCTCCCACAGATAACATGTTGTGCTGAAGTTAGATTTAAATTTATAGTTCACATTACTCTGCCTGAACTCCAGAGCACCAAGGAAGGATGCCCTCTTCCTGCTTCTTACAGCTGGAGGGGGAGAGCCTGTTGACTGCTCATCATTTTCATTAAATTTTTCACTAGAACAAACTACTGAAGTTGTGAAAACTCACTCTGAGGTTTCATTGCTGCTGCTAGTCCACCCAGGTGAAGGTTTGATTTTTACCCCAACACTTGCTCCAGTTGAGAGGCCAGTAAACTGCAGCTGGAGTGGTACCTGGGTTGAGTTAACTAGTCCACACTTATTACCATCACTGTACCTCCATCTGTGTGTGTGTGTGTGTGTGTGTGTGTGTGTGTGTGTGTGCGCGCGCGTACAAATGCAGCTTTGTATGGATGTGACTGCAGAAGGTTGAGAGTAATGCTATGTCCTCGGACACTGACACACTGCAGTGGCTCTGGCATGGAGAAGAATGCAGTGAACAATGTTCCCATCAGCTGCCAACAGCCTAGTGATGGGGGAAGAGGAGAGAGGGTGCCCAGGAGGAGCAGATGGAGTAATGAACCCAGCCAAGTGTCTGTCCCTGTAACAAAAATGGAAGAGGAAGGCCAAGACTGACTTCTGGGTCTGTGCCCTAGTGAAGAAAGAGGGTGGTGGTATCTTCCTCACATGGTCTCTGTTGCCGGTGGCAACTGCACACACAGCAGTTAGTACATGGCAGCAGGTCCAGCTGTGTCTCTGCCACATGCTGCCAAGAGCTACGTCCCTCTGACAATAGCAGTGACATCTACAGAGGTTACACTGGGTGGCTCTCTGCTTTCATTTATTCTAGTACACACACCAAGGCCTGGCAGATTTCTAGTACATTCTTCCTTGCTTTCCTGTGATGGTGCTATAGATCTCCTGCACTATAGGGGACTGGTGTAGGATTTCTTCATTACAGGGGACTGGCTGAAATAAATTTTGAAGTGGTGTTGCATTTAATGTTTCTAAACAATGAAAATACTACAGTGTTCATGCCAACTATCTTGAGTTAGGGATTCCTACTGCTGTGAGGAGACACCATGACCATGGCAACTCTTATAAAGAAAATTATTTAATTGGAGTAGCTTACAGTTTCAGATATTTAGTCCATTTTCATCATAGTAGAACATGATGCCATGCAGGCAGACATGGTGCTGGAGAAGGAACAAAGAGTTCTACATCTCCATCTGTGGGCAGAAGGAAGTGAACTGTGACACGGGGTGTAGCTTGAGCAGAGGAGACCTCAAAGCCCACCCCCACAGTGACACACTTCCTCCAGTAAGGCCACACCCACTCCAACAAGGCCACACTTCCTAATAGTGCCACTCCCTATGAGATTGGGGGGATGTAACTACATTCACACTAGCACACCAGCCTAAATTTAGGCAGGTCATGACTATAAAATAACAGACCCACTAGCACTGGCCTTCCTTCTAGCACGATGTCTCCCTGAAAGAGAGCAGAGGCAGTCATGGGTGGTGTGCAGCCTGGCATGCTTTGTTGTACTTGGTAGCCACACTGCACATGAAGGTTAATGAAATTTCCAGCAGCTCAGACAGGCCTGCTCGTCCAGATTTGGGGAGTGTAGTGGTGTGAATATAGATGTCCCTCATCTGGGGCATTTGAGTACTTGGTCCTCAGGTAGTGGCACTGTTAGGGGTGTGGCCTTTGTGGAGGAAGTGTGTCACTGGAGGTGGAACTTGAGAGTTTAAAGATGCATGAGATTGCCAGTTTGCCCTGTGCTTTCTGCCTGTGGTTCAAGATGCGAGCTATAAGGTTTCTGTCCCTGCCACCATGCCTGCTGCTTGCTGCCTTGATGATCTCTTATTTCTCTGAAACTGTAAGCCCAAATAAACTCTTCCTCTATAAGCTGCCTTGGTCATAATGCTTTACCTACAGCAACAGAAAAGTAGTAAATGCAGGGAGTCAGCTAGAGGCCTGTTGGCGTCTTTATGCCCAGTGTGGTACAGCTCCTGTGTGCTTGGCCTTGAAGAGACATGAGGGTTTGGTGATGGCCACATCTGTCATTTGCTGTGTCCAGAGCCTAGCCTTTACTTGGCTCTTAAAACTTACTAAGGAACTTGGCATAGAACGGACAGGCGGTATTCCAGCTCTAGAAGCTCCTCCTTCTCCTGTTTAGTTCCCACCATTTTCCTCTTTCACTGAGGCCACATGCTTTTCTCCTGATAGACAGCTTTAACCTGGAGAAGACTCTTCCTACCAGTGTAAGCTCATGAACTGGAAGGAAGCCTTTTCCTGCTTCAGCTTCACTTTGTTCCGACATTGCTGAGAAAGGCATAACATGGAAGCTAGTGAGAGCCCCATGCTCTGAGCCCGGGATGGAGAGGTCTCTTCACTGTGCTGTCAACCCACGCTAACTCACTGTCTTATTCACTGTTTGGTCGCTGTGAAGAGATACCATGACCACAGCAACTCTTCTAAAAGGAAAGCATTAAATTGGTGGCTTGTCCACAGTTTCAGGTGATTATTCCGTTATCATCATGAAGAGGAGCATGGCTGTATGCAAGCAGGTGTTGAAGCAGTAGCCGAGAGCCATATCCTGACCCACAGGAGAGAGAGACGGACGGAGAGACACAGAATGGGCCTGCCTTGGGCTTTTGAAATATCAAAGTCTACCCTAAGTGACTCACTTTATTCAACAAGGGCATTTGTTCTAATCCTTGTAATCCTTTAAAACAATTTGACTCCCTGGTGACTAAGCATTCAAATAGATGAGCCTATAGGGCCATTTTTTGTTGTTGTTTTGTTTTGTTTCAGACAGGGTTCTCTGTGTAACTGCCCCAGCTGTCCTGGAACTCGCTTTGTATACCAGGCTAGCCTGTAACTCAGAAAGGGGGCCAGAAGCCCTCATTCAAACCACCACACCCACCCTCTGCCTAGCCTGCTGCAGTAAAGAACTATGTTTGGCTTTCATTGGTTGTCATTTGGTATCTGCTACTGAATTCATTTGTGAGAATCTTCCTGGTTGGTACAAAGCTGTGGCAATGGTGGTAACATCTGGTCTCCTTTGATAAGAGACTAGATATGCATTGGTGAGCTTTAACAGGGGAAACCAGCTTGTATTTTACAGATGGACCAAAAAATAAAGGACTTTTTCCTTGCTTCCACTGGAACACCTGTGTGCTGGCAGCTACACAACCTGGAATCACCTGGGAATGAGGGAAACGGAGTTGAGAAAATGTTTGTATCATACTGGCCTATGGGCAGATCTGTGAGGCTTTTTCTTGATTGATGCTTAGTTGTCGAAGCACCCAGCTCACAACAGCCAGTGCTACCCATGGGCATGTGATTTTGGATAGTTTAAGAAACAGGCTGAGCAGAGGCTAGAGAGGTGGCTCAGCGGTTAAGAGCACTGACTGTTCTTCCAGAGCACCTGAGTTCAATTCCCAGCAACCACATGGCAGCTAACAACTGTCTGTAATTCCAAGATCTGACAACCTTACACAGTTACACATGCAGGCAAAACACCAATTCACATAAAAAAATAAATATTTTTTAAAAAAGAAACAGGCTGAGCAAACTGTGAGGAACAAGCCATAAACAGCACTCTTTCTAAAATAAACTTTTTATTTATTCTTTGTGTCTTTCCCATCATGCATCTTGATCCCTTTCATTTCATTTCTCATTCCTTCATATCCATTCTTTGCCCTTGCAACTGCCCCCCAAAAAAATAAAATAAAACTTAAGAGGAAAAAAAAAGAAAAAAATCTTATCATGGAAGCTATAGTGTGACATAGTAAGTCATGCAATAAACCCTTTTATCCATATTTCTTTACTTGCAAATGTTCATTGCAAAGAGTCCTCTGTCTGGTGTAGGGCCTCTAGTTTTTTGTACAGTATTGATGCTGGGCCTTCAATGGGACTTATATTGGATATGTTGTTGCCCCCTGTTGTGGAGGTCCTGTATACTTAAAGCTGCAGGAGCAACCCCTTCAAGTGCTCCAGCAGATGTTAGGGTGGCCAACCCATGATCCTGGTTCTGGGCCTGGATAGTTGCAGGGTTGGCCAGCCCCCCACCCCAGCTCTCCCTTGTCTTCACCACCAGCATTGCCCTGGCTACTTCACCCCTTGCAGTGATGAGCAAGGTGCAGGGCTATTTTTTCTGCTTTCACATCTTCAGGGTCTGCTCTCCCAAGTGTTGAAGCTGGTGAGGGGCAGGGATAGCTCTCTCACTCTTGTGACCTCAGAGACAGCTCTCCCATCTGCCAGAGGCAGCCAGAGGCTGGGGGTGGGTTACATCTCTACAACACCGTATGGCAGATGAGGGGCGGGGCCAGCTCTGCCATGTTCAGGTTCTCAGAGTGGTTCACCTGCACCACAGTCAATAGAGTCAGCTCTACTGTGTTGCTCAGGCTCATGGTCCCTGCCTCCAAGTTACTGCCTTGATTTCCTACCCTCACTTCCCTGTATGATGAACTACAAGTTGCAAGATAGAATAAACCCTTTTTTTACCCCAAGTTACTTTTGGTCATGGTCTTTTATCACAGCAATAGAGACCATAACTCAGACTGCCTGAAAATGCCTTCTTTGTATCGTCAAACACACACATTCATAGCAAGCTCATTAACTCATTTCTGATTCCTATTCTAGGCTCCATGGTCCCCTTTTCAATGCGCATTTTGCATGCAGAACTGCAGCAGTATCTGGGGAACCCACAGGAGTCCTTGGACCGACTACATAAGGTCAAGACTGTCTGCAGCAAGGTAACTGTCATGGTAACCAATCTGCTTTGTTTCAGTACTCACACCATGTCATTCTCCATCTGTCCCCCAGGGAGACAATCTCACTTCTTCCTCATACAAGGTCCTAGAATAGTGTGACCATGGAATTCATGCTTGAAGTTATTTGGGGGACTAGAGGATGGTTCAGGGCAGAGTCTAAGTCCTAAACCCCCTTTCCTTAGCTCATAGCAGACACATTCCTCACTGGCAATCACACAGGTGAGCGCTGCCCAGCCTCCCTGAGGCTAAACCAGTGCCAAGCAGAGCACTGTAGCCACGTGGGATCTTCAGAATGATCCTGGGCAGTAGCAGCCATCATTCACAGGGCTAATGCCAAAGGATAAAGGCTTTGGGCACCTGTCTGATGGTTCCCAACTGCAAGGTAATTTTTGAATCAACAGAATCTCAAACCGTTGGAGCTTAGTGGCTTTGCCGTCCAGACTTTGTGGAAAACACTGCATGCAGAAGCTTCACCTTGAGTTAGGAATAACATTTTTCTTAGAAGCTACAGATGTGGGGGGGGGGCAGTATCTTAGAGATATCATAGTGCTTGCCATGAAGCCTAACAGCCTAGTCACTAACCCTCCTCACAATGTTCCTTGTAGGAACTGTTAATAAGGGCAGCATGGTATAATTGTTGAGAAAAGCATAGTAACATTTGTTAAATCTCTTCACTTCCTGGTTTTTCTTATAAAGCTGTTGAGGTGTTCCAGGGTCATGACCTTAGTCCCCCTGTGGAGTGCAGAGTGACGAGAGCCCTGCCTGCTTGTGCAGAGAGGCCCTTACTAGAGAGTGGACAGGGTTCAGGCACTCCACCCCCTTGGCTTTGTACCTACTCCTAATGCCATTACCTAGAAGGTAGGAGAGCCAGGCACGGTGTCACATGTAATCCCAGGACTCAGGAGACTGAGGAGGGAAGAGCACAAGTTCTAACACAGATTGTGGTCTGTATGAGAACACAGCCCAAAAAATAACCAAAGCCAACCTTCTTGCTTGCCAGCACTTAACCAACTCTTTCCTGTGGCAAATCTTCTTCTATCATAAGCACAATCAAAGCAGACATGATAACGCACACCTGTAATATCCACACTCAGGAAAGAACCTGGAAAGGAAGAAGCAAAGGTAGGAGGATTCAAGACCAAAGCCAGGCTGAGCTACGTCGTAAAATCTTGTCCTGGAAACCACAGACTTGGAGCTAGTGAGATATATCAGCACTAAGGGCACTTGCCATGAAGCCTGACAGATAGTAGGAGCCATTACAGAATCCTGAGCATCTTTCATCCAGTTTGCCCAGATGAGTTCTCCCTGTGTGGAAGACTCACCATAGAATGGGTAAAGTTTGTGTTCAGTGGGCCTGCTAGTTCTTATGGCAGTGTTTATCAGGATGTCACTTACTTTCCACAAAGGAGTTGGTTTTGTCTTTTGTCTTTGAGACATTTGGTGAATTCCCATCCACGTTTGGTTTAAATGGAACAAGTGTGCGTGCTGCAGTGACTCAACAGTTGCATGGCTGCCTCTGTCTGCACATTCCTATCCTCTGCTTTCTATGCTGCTCTTTCTGGTTGGCGGACCGTCTCCACCAGAGCTTTGCAAGCCAATTGGGAAAGAGCCTACTCTATGGAGACATTCCTGAGAGCCGTTTGCGTAAGTAGGTGTGATCCCATACATTGGGGTCCAGTCAGCTTGAGGATAATTTTATTTGCCAGTACCAATGAGGCTCCCCCATCCTGAAAGTTTTGGCCCTGGGGTGCCAGGTGGAAAGGCTTCCTTAGCTGCAGCTGTAGTCTTCTGCACTCTGAAAAAGAATCGAGTGGGATGTGACTGTGTCCCACTTCTCCACTGATGGCGACTAGACAGCATGAGAGCTCTGTTCCAGGAAGGGTTGGCGCTTTTGCTAAAAGGGGTTTCTGACAGATGGGCACACTTGGGTTTGCTGCTTTACAGTAGACAGTTAGAAATGCAGGACAACAGCCACCACTATCCTCTCATTGGGCTCAGGCAGGCCAGCCATCAGCACCCTGACAGCATCTGCCTGCTGCAGGCAGTTGGTCTCCTTATGCAGATGTGTTTCTTGTTCCACTTTACTGCCTATCCTCAGAGAGCAGATTAACTGTGCTCAGAGAAGATGGGGGTGCTTGCTCGCTTGCTTGGTAAAAAGATTAAAGAACTAGAGAGAATGAGTGAGGTCTGCTTCGTCTGGTGAGCTGCAAGCACGCTCCCTGACCTCCGTGTGCACACTTGACCCCCTGTTTCTGCCCAGAGCAGATTGCCCTCAGGGAAGGAGCCAGGCCCCCTTTCATGTGGGTTTGCAGTAGGTAGGGCTCACAGTGGCATGTACTTCAGAAACCTCTGAATGGCACCATTACAACTCCCAGGGCATGGACAGTAAAGCCACTGGGCACTGCCACACCACGGTGGAATCTTGATACTCCAAGCATGGATCCCATGACTGAAGAGGGATGCACGGGAGCCCAGAGAAAAGCAAACTCTCCGGCTAGGAAAAATGTCTTTCATTCAACCCCTGTGCCTTTCTTTTCTCAGCACCTACCTTCCCCCCTTCCTCAAAGTGTAAAATCCCTAGAGGGTTGATTGTGAGAGTGCTTTGGACTTCACTGACTGGGTGGGAGCATCTAGCTGCTCTTCCTGACTAGCCTAGTGTCTGTAGCAACTTCAGACACCCGCTGAGCCTCTTCCTCCTCAGGTAACTGTAAAACTAAAGCAGGCCTGGGTCCATTCAGTATACATAGGTTACAGGGTGCCTTTTTCAATACTGTGGCAAGCAAGTGGTAGTAGCTGTAAATGGATTCAGAGTGCCAAAGTCATTCAAGGCATCATTTCCCCCGGGACACACAGCTTTTTTGTGCTGCGGATGTATAGTGATGTAATGTGGGAATGGAGTCTGTTATCCAGATCTAATTCACTGTGTGTCCAAAGGATCTGGAAGAGCCCCTCTGTTTGAGTAGGGGGCTACCTCATCAGAGGTAGCCAAGTCAGGACCTCTCTTCCAGCCCCACGCTTCACCCTCACTGCTTTCTTCTTACGCCTGCCCACTCAGTTCCAAGTGCCTCTTCCCATGACTGAAGTTGATTGCAGCGGTGAGACACCCAGGGAGGGATACATTTGAGGATGTGCAGATTGAATGAACTGAAATTCCAAAGTGTCGCAGCTCACTGCTCCTCATGGGAAGCCCTAAATTGAAATCAGTGCAAGGTAACCTTGACTCAGCTGTACATTTATGATCAGCTGCTGCCTAGCAAATTAGTCTATGGCTTAAAGCACTTTCTGTAATTTTTGATTAGTGGGTTAACTGCACCCATTGATGGGTTAGGGTGCTGTATTTCTATGCATGTGAGTGCCGCTTTCTTTACCAGCCCTTTGCCTTGCTCAGCTGTGTGAAGATGCCACATGTCCTCTGCCCTTTGGATGACAGGGTTCCATTCCCTTTGGCTATAGAATTGCCATTTTTGGTAGAGTGGTAACTACCAAAAATGAAGGTGACAGAAACTTCTTCAAGGTAACAAACTGATTCAGGGTCAGCCCTGAGGAGCCCAGAGACTCTTCACATCTGTCAGCAGTGGACAGGGCCATAAGGGAGATGGGTCTGGGCCACAAGTGCCCATGCTGAGAGGGAGACCCTCTCTCCAGAGGCTTTTTCCTCCTAAATGTTCTCCTGGACCTTGACCAGAGGCCAGTGTCTGCATTTCCTCCTCAGGTCAAGACAGTTACTTTTCTGTAACTTGGTTCATGGGAGAACAAGGACCGGCCTTAAAGAGTCCGTAACAAGAGGGGATCAGATGCGGATGGGCGGCCAAAGGAAGGGAAAGATGGAGGAGACAGGCAAAGTGAGATGTCTGTGAGTGTCTGGACATTTCCACCTGTGCTGTTCAGTATGGTGATTCTGTTTTCAGGTTTTTAGATTCCTGGTCTTGTTTTTCACAGTGGTTGTGATAATGAGGTTAGGGCAGGGACCCATCCTGGGAAGCTACTCAAAGAAGTCAGTGATAAAATCAAAAAAGGATCCTCCTTTAACCCATGGAACACACCAAGCAGAGCAGAGCTCCTGTCCTCAGCCTGTCTTCATAGTGCCCTCTGTGTGCAGCACAGAGAAGCCAAGGCAAGCACTGTGATTCCTAGGCCAGAGTCCTAAGATTCACCCTGTATTGCTTTATATGGCCACCAAAGACATTCCCCACCACAGGGAGGACTTCAGTCCTTTGATGTTCAACAAGGGGATCCTGTGTTTTAGAATTAGGGATGTCACTCCATTCCCTCCTGGTCTGCAAGACAGTAACTTCGTGATGTCGCTGGGCCCAAAGGTTTTCTCTAGGTCAGTTCTAGTTCCAGCTGAGAGGGATGGCTTCACTAGCCCACCGTGGGCAGCCAACTGGCTTCCTCACACATGCCAAGTGCTGCTGTTTCTTCATAGGAGGCCCCACTTCTTGCTTGCATGTCCTCATGTGGCACCTGATTCCCTGCACCCCCCCCACTTCAGAAAAAGGGAGGAAACCGAGACCGTGACCTGTCTTGGAGTCTCAGTGTCACCTCCACCTGTTTTCATTTGTTAAGAGCCACCAAATCCAGCGTTTGAATTGTGTGCACTGGAGTGAGAAAGTGTTCTGTTTTATACCTTGGCAAGTTGGCTGGGATCTGCTGTTCTTAAGGATGAACAGGTCCTTGGTGTGCTTCAGGGGAGCCCTGCCTTCCATTTCTGCTCCCTGACAGTTCCTGATGTGAGTTCATGACTTCAGGAGGAGCCTAGGGTCAGGTGCATGGAGAAACCACTCACTCCTCACAGGCCTCAGTGCATCCACAGTTCTTGCCTTCCTCCACAATGTCTTGCACAGCCTGCTGAAAATGCTCCCAGAAGTTTGAGAGACCCACTTAACTATTTAGCAGTCAGCAAGTGTTAGCCTCATTCCTCCCAGATCACACATTCCCAGACCTCTTCCATTTGCTGCAGGGGTGGAGGCAGAAAAGGGTTGGGGGAGATGGGAAAAATCTGAGGCAGTGGGATGGTTTTTGTTTTTGTTTTTGTTTTTTTAATTTCTTGTTATAGCTTTGTGTAATTAATTTTCACTCGGCATTTTTAAAGTTAACAAAATACTACAAGTACATTCTCCATGGTGCCCTATAGTCTGTAATGCAGATGAGAAAGGTGTGTTGGGTTTCCAGAGAAGGAAATAGAAATTAGAGATGATGGATTAAGCCATCCTGAACCTGAAGCAGCATCTCACTGTGCCCGGTCACCCCTGTGACTGTGCCTCACTCTGCACGGGGCACAAAGGGCTGTCTGTGTTCTGAACTGACTACATCCATTTGTAGATTTGTAGGATGTGGTTCCCTGCAGTCTACAGACAGCTCCCTGAGGTGAGCATGAGATGTGCAGCCCTTTCCGCACAGGTGCGCCATTCACCTACATGGATATTCTCACACTCTTCTTGGTTACCTTCTCCCGTGTTCACTCATGTTATTATATGTATTTCCGGGTCCTTTGCAATCACTTAATTCTATGTAGTCACTCTGCACTGTACAGTGCCTAGCCCTGTGTACTCAGCTTGTCCCAGGCTGTCATTTTGCCTTATGTGGTGTGGTCACTTTGTCCCTGATGGCCACTCTGCCCTGTGCAGCGCATGGCCCCATGTGGTCACATTTTGCTTTGTGTGGTGCCTGGTCCTGTGAGGACACCATGCTGTGCTGTCATTTTTGCCTTGCATAGTAAGTTGTTTTAGGTTGTCTGGTCACTTTGTCCTTTGTGGCCACCCTGCCCTGTGCAGTATGTGGTCCTGTGTGCTCACTCTGTCCCATATGCTCACACTGACCCGTGCCTTGCTCTGTTGTCCCTCTATCTCCTCTGCCCCAAACCCTCCTCATCTCTTACAGGACTGTGAGATCCACAGCCCACCAGTATCTCCCCTCATCTCCTCCTGCAGATGTTCATGTCCCCCAAGGTGATCCATCTAAAAATCTCACAGATCTCCGAGCAGAGGCCAGCCTGCTCACCTCAGATCCCACTATCCCTTAGCTCTACTGGCTCTACATTCTCTTGCCAGCCACTAAACAGAAACTGAGCCACAGACGGAGAGAGCTGTGACACCTCTTCTGCTCTACACTGTCATGGCACCATCCTCAGGCTAGAGCTCTGGCCTCTGTTGCTCAGTTCCCATCATCAGGGAGCCGCGCTCAGGTATGTCTGTCACTGGTTCCTGGCCTCCTTGTCTCTGCAGTGGCAGACTGCAGGTCCAAGGCTGTATCTCTAAAGGACATTGGAGCCTAGACCTGCCCACATGGCCAAGATACCTGGACATGGTACCCAAGGAACCTCCTCCTCCAAAGCATAACCTGGGTTTCTAACCACATACCTCTCACAGGGCCTCAGCTGAGGACTGTTTTGGCCTCCGAAAGTCTTATGACCCATTAACTCTTTACAAGGTGTTGTCTCAGAACAGAACTGAGCCAGATGTGGTGGGCAACAAAACCCTAACTACCTGGGTGGCTGAGCGAGAAGGAACACTTGAACCCATGATTTTAAAGCCAGCCTGGGCCATACTTTGAGACTTGTTTTGATGAAGAGGAATAGAGACCTTCCCCTTCCTTTTTTTAATCTACAAAGTAAGCTATCCTACTAACCTGGGGTCATAACTTCAAAGATAGCCCATTTCTATGGTATTGCTAGCCACCCCTTTGGCTGTACCTCGCCCACAGCTTCCATTGGGCCATGTTGTCCATAATATCATCACTGTCATTGGCAATTCTGGGTGCAGAAGGGCCAGGATAGAGGATGATGAAGCTTTGGGGTGAAGGGGCAAATTGGGCCTGCACACCTGTAGATGCTGTCTCATCTCCAGACATTGGTGGGCATTGTGGGCCTTGGCTACAGTGTACTCTTTATTTAAATTTGGTAAAGTTAAAAAAAAATCCTTTCACCTTCAGATTTGTCTAATAAAATACAGTAGAAATGCCAGCTGTCCTCTTATAGACCTGGGTCAGGTCACTATCATCCTGCCACCCACACCTTCACAGGAACCTCTGTCTTCAGAGCTTGTTTCAGAACATCGTGCTACATGGTGCCTCCTGGAAGGGGTCTAGTTGATACTTGTTCTCTGGTTCTTGCATCCAGGGTAGGGATGCAACCACACCATAGTCAAAGAGTTTGGCCTTTTCCCTGCACTGTCCACGTTTGCTAAATGGTACAGGTATGGCCACTGAAGGTCAGAAACCTCCACCGGACATAACCTTCTAATGTCTGTAGTCAGAACCTTAGGTGGCTGCCCTTCCACCTGATGCTCCAGCATCCTGGGACACTGAAGACCCTGGAGTTCTTCACAGTACTCCTCACCCAACTCACAGGAGCTAAGAGAGGCTGTGACCTGCTCCAGTGTCTCCTCTCCATGTGTAGAATCATGCTATGCTATGTAGTTTTCTTAAAAGTACTGTGACCCACTACCCAGCACAAACCACTGCCTTCAGAGAGCTCAGGCTTGACACTCTGCCCATGTGCTTCAGCAAAGCATCACATGGCACAGCTGTTCCCCTTATACCAGATTAGTGGACATTTCCCCTACACCTGCTCCCAGACCTGTCTAGAGCCTCACAGTCATGCCACCAGCTTGGGACATGAGCATTAGCCAGTGAGCCTGTTGCGGCCATAATGCGTGTTGGAAAAGACAATTTCTCAGACTGTCACAAGGCCAAGAAAGCACAGACTAGGCAGTAGAATCCTTGCTGCCTCCACTGCCAATGGCCTCATTCGTGCTGCCTCACACATTACAGTGGGGAGCCCCTCCTTGTTCCCTACTTATCCTTCTGAGCTGGAACATCAGGCCGTTTCCACCCACCCATAGATGCTGCGTGGATGCAGCATTCCCCCCGACCAGGTGTGTTCCAAGACGGGTAATGTGGTAGCCCTGAAACACAGAATTGTTTACACAGTCCCCTCCACACCCCTCTTACCCAGAAAACTGTCCCCTTCCCTGCCATGAGTGGCTTTTCTAAACATAAATGCCAGCCTTTGTCCTGTTTCACCAGGCTCTCCGGCAAAATCCTGAATGCTGGTGCCCTCTGCTGTCCCTTATCCCTCTCCATTCTTCCCGGGCTTCCTCCGCTCTAGCCCGAGGGGAGCTGAGACTTTATCCCTGTCAGTTTCTGGCTTCGTGATAAGCAAATTAGCTGAAAGTGACCTAGTTTGGACTAGCTTGCTTCTCTCCAAGGTCACAGTCTTTGAACCCCATGTCTGTCCCCTGAATTTCTCAAAAGACAATCTTGAGCCCCATATGTGTCTCAAGTCACAGTCTACAGCTAATTATTCCCTTGGTTATACAAAATTCTGACTTTACAAAGGAGAATACCCAGTATGGCATAGGTGTCCTTACTGCCAACCTCATCCTGGAGGGTAGCAGCCACCTGGGTTGATGTCACTCAGCAGGTGGTGAGAAAAAGCCAGGGTTTCCCACAGAGCAGGCAGACTGCATGAGAACCTTTCCATTAACATTATCCACATTTTTCTCCTGTACATAGTCTTTACTCTTTTTTAAGATTTATTTATTTATCATGTATACAGTGTTCTATCTGCATGTATGTTTGCCTACATGCCAGAAGACGGTACCAGATGTCATCATAGATGGTTATGAGCCACCATTTGGTTGCTGGGAATTGAACTCCCAACCTCTGGAAAAACAGTCTGTGCTCTTAACCACTGAGCCATCTCTCCAGCCCCCATAGTCTTTCCTCTTAACATATATTCTCATTCTGCCCTTCAGGATAAAGTAATAACATAATAAACCTCCCCAAGCCACAGGGCCATGGTGGCTTTTCTTTCTAGGAAAATCCAAATACAGAGGAAACAATGAAAAAGTTTTAATCAAACAATAAAAAAAAATGCGCTGGACTGTGGTGAGGCACTCAGGAGGCAGAGGCAGGCAGACCTCTGTGAGTTCAAGGCCAGTGTTGTAGGAAAGGCTGTAGGGCTCAGAAGTGCCCTGGAAGAAAGGAGCTGATGTTCTCACAGAAGTTAATCACCCTGGTGTGTAACACACCTGATGATTTTCATGAAAAGAAAAACTGAGTGCCCACTGTGTTCGGTGTCTGGAAATGTTTATGAGTCTTACAAGCCTAAACACTACCTCCCACCAGAGTGGGTCCCTGCTCTCTCTTCTTGTGATCTCCAAGGGGCTGGTAATCATCAGAACACAGAGGAACATCTGTATGGACATTCCTTCGTTGATTCATTCACCCCGAGAAATTTGTTGTGTCTAAACTATACCGTGGCAGTAGGGACGGATCCATTCAGTTTTGTTCTCCTTGTTTGAAATGACTGCAGATCCTGTCCAACTTGGAACAAGGCTTTGCTGAAGATGGTGGCCTGAGCACCGTCACCCAGGAGAGCAGGCAAGGTGAGCAGTCCCCTTCTGTTGGTGTTCTAAGGCTTGCCAGGCTCAGCTCTACGGTTGGCTCTCACTCTTACCCAGGGTTCTGGTATAGAAGTGGGCTCCTGGTTACTGCTTTTTCTTCTGTCTGAGCTGGGCTCTTTCTTGCCGCGCCTGGGCAGGGGGTCTCCTATGAGAGCCCACTATGGCCATCCCATTAAGAACACTGTGTTCTGTCTCCAGTGCAGCATACAGTAAATAAAAATTCTGGGTTAGACCTGGTAGGGTTACTCCAGGGGTGGGTAGGCTTTGAAATCAGTACACAGGGAACAGTGGTTGCCTGCCAGCTTGCAGAAGCATCTTAATTGTGTGTGCTCACACCTCTCTCTTGCAGCCTCTGTTCAGCTGTGGAGGTCTCGTCTGGGCCGTGTGCTGTATTCCATGGCAAACTGTCTGCTCCTGATGAAGGTATGTGGGCAGCTGAGCTGTACAGCATCATGTTCTAGAAGATAATGTCAGGCTGGAGGATAGGATGGCTCAGTGGTTAAGAGCACTGAATGCTTTTTCAGAGGACCCAGGTTCGATTCCCAGCACCCACATGGCAGCTCACAACTGTCTCTCACTCCACTTCTAGAGGATCCAAGACCTTCACACAGACATATGCAAGCAAATCACCAATGCACATAAACAAACAAACAAATAAATAAATAAGATAGTGTCTGCAGGAAGCTGCAAGGAAGTGTTGTGTGTTCTGAGAGGCCTGAGGAGAAAGTGGACCATGGCCCTCGGCACTGTTGAGCAGGGAGGGCCTAGGTTACTCAGTAGAGTTCACTCACACTTGAGAGCCAAACTTGTCAGTTTGAAATTCCACAGAAGACAGTTTATGTTACTGAATTTAATTGAGCAGGCCTAGGTCTAAATGGTCTAATTGAACTGCTCACTTCACCCATTTTCCTCTGAACTGCATCCAGAAGGGTCCTTTGTTCTCCTAGTTCTAGTGTGAGGGTCATTTTTTATTTTTTAAAATGACTGATGGTTTTGACATCTGAAGGCAAGCTTTCCCACCAGACCCACTTGTGAGGAAGTCACTGCAAGCTTCCCACCTGAGGAGAGTCCCTGTGTCTGTTCTCCACACAGGCCCTGCCAGTCGAGGCAGCAGTGTTTTCAGGCTTCTCTCTCATTTCAAATCTGTCCTGTGTCTGGCTTGCCTCCCACCTTGGGCACGGGTGGCCTGCCACAGGGCTTGAGGCCTTGCTGCCAGCTGTAGGCACTGAAGCTGCCACAGAATCTGTCAGCAGCAGACACCCAGAGCGCCGTTAACACCTTCTGAGCTGTGGTGAGACAGCTCATCACTCCTCCCACAGCCAAGGTCATCCTGCTCTGACTGAGCGTCCGCCAGTGGGCATGTTACCAAGTGGAGAAATGTGCTCCTCCACGTGGCCATGTCCTTGGGTTTGGCAGGAAAAGTGTGTGGCTACAGCCAAGCTATAGGACAGCGTGCATCCTCTACACCTCTGCAAATGTTGGATGCGTGACTTTGGGTGTAGACAGATAGGCCAGGCTCATTCTCTGGTGGGTGACCTTGACACAGGAAGAGTGCATGTCCTAGAATCTCTCCCAGCTCTGGTCCTCACAGCTTTTCCTACTTTCTGACACATTACAGTCTTCAGAAGTTCTGTGTCTAACACATTTGCACAGGGCATATTGCCTGTAGGGCCACTCTGTTCCTAGTCTCTCCCCTCCTCCTCCTCCTCCAAGACATCATGGCAGAGCCTGCCGCACCTCCCCATGTGCTGCATCCAGGGAAGGGCCTGCTCCCTCCTGTCCCACTACCTCCTGCACAGGCCTTTCCCTCAGTCCTGCTGTGGCCGGTGACAGCCTTAGAAGCTACCATGAGTATCCAGAGTCACCCGAAAGTCTCTGCGTCGTGGTTGCCAAGCGTTGTTGGGCATGCAGCATTGATGTTACCCAATCACAAACTGAAGATCCTCAGGGAAGGAAGTCCCTGCTTAGATGTCAGGCATTCAGCTGCTTGCAGTTCTGAGGTGCTCTGTTAGAAAATTGTATAACCAAATGCTCTCTTTGTTTTCCTTCACCACCAGCAATATAGGCACGGACATCTGCCTGTGTCACCCCATTACTTCAGACTCAGTACAAGATAGATTATCATGTCTCAAAAATACTTCTATAATGGGTGTAATTTAAGTTTAAAGTTTGGTTTCATCTTTATTTTTGTGAGTTTAAAGGAGTGATAGTGGATGCAAGCATATGTGTTCTTCTGCCATCTAGTGGGCACAACCAGTATTGCCATGGTGGCTGGGCTGCATTGCTGGTGCATGGCTGGAGTCTGTGTACCAGCTAATAGTGACTTATTTAATCAACCTTTTAATGATAAGAAATCTGGTTATATGTTTCAGTTCTGAGTATCACACAATACACTGTCTGGGATAATTGCAGGTCAAAGTCCTCTATTCATAAATGTGACTGAACTGAACTTGCCTGGTGCTGTAGCCTCCCTTGGACAGCCCTTGCTCCATGTCTCCATACCTCCCACACAGCACTACCACCTGTTGTGGCTTCTCCTTCATGGAAAAAGCCTGTGGCACACAGGCTGTCTCCTCCTTGCTCGGGTCACACTGCGTGAATGAAGCCTTTGGTGGAAGAGGCTATTATTATTTTAGCTGTCACTCCAGATCCGTGCAATTGCTAACAGGTCTGGCTAGAATGCTTTTGACCAAACATGGGTGTTTTGTATTTCTTTTTAAGGAGCATGGTTAGAAGAGTAGATTGGACACACTCCAAGAAGCTGTTATTGGCCTTGTTCCTTTAAAGAGGTCCTTCAGGTTTCAGAAATGAGTGATTTCCCTGGAAAGTAGCCAACACAGCTCTAAACCCTCCCTGAAACAGGCTCGTTCTAACCCCTAAGACTTGTTGACATCTACGAATACTGATGCTGCTGGCACCTTCCTGCTGATCTCTTCTATACTGCTACTTTCCCTCGTGGTTACCAGCCTGCAGGTGTACCCTGCCTGCCTCTCAGGAGAGCAGTAAAATTCCATCAAAGCTGGAAGTGATGTTGCACACTTGGGAAGCAGAGGCAGGGAGATCTCAAAGAGTTCAAGACCAGCCTGGTCTGCATCACTGCAGGCCATAGCATGAACCCTTGACTCCAGGCAGGTTTGGAAGGCAATGATGCCAGTCAAAAAACCTAAGATCCTAGTAGGACTTGTTACCTAGGCATCCTGGCTTTCTGTGCTTCTACCCTGGCCCTGTCCACAGCTGTCAATCAAATGCATCGAGACCAGAATCAAGCACAAGTCACAACAGCATGTGACCAGGTACAGCACTGTGCCTTGTAGTTGGTGGCACCCAGCACAGCCTGCCCTTTGCTCACCGAAACCAAATGTAAGAGTACATCTCAGGTTCAAGGGGGACAGGATGGAGCATAGGGACCATGACTCTCCTGCTCTTCTGTGGAGCAACCAGACACCAGGACAGTGGTCTGAAAGCAGGTTCACAAGCTATACATTCTCAGCCATAACCTTGGCCTCCAGAATGTGAGAGCTGTCACAAAGCCTTCTCTGTGGACACCTCATGTAAATGGACACCCATGCACCTGCACATGCTCACCCATGCACCCGCACATGCTCACACATGCACCCGTGGGCACAACTAGAAGTAAGCCAGGCTGGCCTCAGGTAGTAGTGATACAGTAGGAAAGGAAATCAAGGCATGTGGGCCCAGGCTCCTTGTGAGCATCAGGCCTTGAATAAAATTAGTTTTAACGAGCTGCACTTGAAGGTACCAGACTGAAGAGTCTTCATTTCTTTTTTCTAACAAACTGGAATTTCACCTGTCATCTGTCTTTTAACCTCCCAATTAGCAAACTCAGTGACTGTAGTCCCCATTTGAAGGAAACAAAGTTTAGAAAGCAGAAATGAAATACCATCCCGAATTTTATGGTTAGGACAAAATCAGCAGTGCTGCCCCTGGGCTGGTAATCATGAGCTGTAACCAAGAGGAAATAAGTGTTCAGCGCAGTCCGTGCCACAAAGCTTGCTAAGGTACAGAGGATGCAGGAGGGGCTGACCTCTGGACCTTGTAATAGGCAGCACCTAAGAGACCAACTCTCACACCTTTTATTACTGTAGACCAAAAGAGGGAAACAACAGCACGTGGGTGGTAGACAGGCTTGGCCTCAAGGAGGAGCTGCAGGCAGGTTTGGCATGTGGCCACAACCAGGAAGGTGCACAGAGACAGAGGCTTGGCGGAGTGCAGACCTATGGAGCACAGCAACCACACATGCGTTATAGGAAGCAGCAACAACCATGTGCCCTCACTGTCATTGCAAAGTTGATTGGTAGGCTACTTGTTTCAATACGGACTATTTCACCTCAGCATCTAGCACAGACAATGTTAGAGATACTTTCAAAGTGTGACTTTTATGTTTGGAGGCTCAGACAGTGTAGAACCACAAGTTGTATAACAACTCTGCCAGGAAAGAGCGAGGGACCTAATGTGGGGACTTCTGACTTCTGGTTAGGGGGAAGCGAGGGAGCAAGGAGCAGCCTTTAGACCTAACTCTGGGTCCAGAACCCCTGGAATGACAGGAGGAGGTATTTCACACAAGAACTCAGTCTACCACCATTGGAGGAGGGTCCCACACTGGTCCACTGCCTCTGCAGGGTGTGTGTGTTCTTGGTCTGTAATGCTCTGAACAGCTGTACAGCTTCTTCAGCTCACAGCATGCTTTTGGTCTCTTGCCATAGGACTACGTGCTGGCCGTAGACGCTTACCACGCAGTTATCAAGTACTACCCGGAGCAGGAGCCGCAGCTGCTGAGTGGCATTGGCCGCATCCTCCTCCAGGTACTGAACACACTGCTGACAGCCTGAAAGCTAAGTGGGGCATCTGTAATCCAGCAGGGTTGCCTGAAAATTCTGTCCCTCAGAACTTATACAAATAAGGAGTAGTTAAGGAAATATTAACATGACTATTGAGGTGTCCTTTGCAATGATTCTGTTGGATGTTCTGTCCTGTTGCAGTTAGGGACATCTGCCAAACTGCTCTGTTGAGAGAATTCTGGATGCATCGTGACATAGTGGCTGCAATAATACAGCAGCCCAGCCAGCCTCAACAAAGCTCTCTTACGTTTTCCACGTCTTCCTGTTAGTTCCAAGATCCTGATCTCTCACTGCAGGCTGCCCAGCATATGGGCTTGTGTGTCTGTCTCTTGAGAGTCTCTGAATGTGGGAGAGGCAGGTGGGTAAGGATCAGCTAATGGCAAGAGGAGAAAGAGCTAACCCACACAGACACATGGCCATAGGAGTCAAGCACGGCTGCAATCGTGACCTCACAGTTAGCCACCACCTCTAAAAAGCATCTCTACCTCTTCCTGACACCTGAGTCTAGAACTCCCAGATACCAGATCCCGTGTCCTGCCCGACTCCTTAGCAAGGCCCTCCTGCAAAGTGGGAAATTTGATAGTTTGGGGGCCTGCACAGCCTCAAGGATATGTCCTTCATAGACCACATCTCTGCAGTGAAAGCCATGTAACATAGGGAAGGGCAGATGCTTATGGGATGAGGCTGACTTCATTCCTGAGCATGTTGAGTGCATGGGAAGGTAACAGAAAAGGGAGCCCTTACTCCATCTGGAATTCCATCTGCAAATCAGAGGAGAGCCCTGGCTCACTGGTGATGAGGGCCTGGGGGTGATACAGGCATTATTCAGTACTGCCCTGGGGAGAAACGAGGGCCAGTGTCCTTAGCAGATAGACAGAGGGCAAACATAAATAGGTTTGCTGCATAGCAGGGCTGAGCTGCTTGGCCTTGGGAACTGCTTCAGGCCTGTGCTCCATCTCAGGATTCAAGACAGAGGATAACCACAGTTCTCCAGACATGCTGCTCCAAACAGGAACTGAAGTATCCCCTGGGCCAAGGTGTCAGAGCCCAGAGAGGTTAGAACTTCAAGGCCAGGATTCCTGGGCACTTCCAAGTTTGACCTGCAAGCAGTGTGGTACTGGCGGCCCCTGCATCCCTTGCCCTTGGTGCACAGTGAGAAAGAGCAGCAGCCACTCTCTGCAGCCATCCCAGCAAACCCAAGTCCTCATCAGCACAGCATGGCAAAGCTTCCCTCCCTGATGGATGAGCAGAGTGAGCCTCTCTACAGCCATATTTGTCTGAGTGTGTGAAACCAAATGGGAATGTACTTACTCACATGTCCTCAGAGGCCATCCCTGGCATCTGAGTCTAGGAAGGTACACCAGAGAAATATAAAATCAGACACCATCCAAACAACGCGAGCACTTTCCATTTACAATGCTAAAGAATGGAAATAGAAGTAGTTTGCTATAAACAAATGTGCAGGCGCCTATGGGGAAAATTTAGTAACATCAGGAATGGACTGCACCAACCAAGATGAAGTACATGACAGATGGTGGGTGCCTAGATGACCTCACATGGGTGAGGACAGCACTGGGTGCCTAGATGGCCTCACATGGGTGAATACAGCACTGGGTGCCTAGATGGCCTCACATGGGTGAATGCAGCACTGGGTGCCTAGATGACCTCACACAGGTGAACACAGCACTGGGTGTCTAGATGGCCTCACATGTGAATTTGGATCTTGACATGCACCTTTTCCATTGGCTTCACACTTATATTTAAATTTGTTTTTAAAGTTTTTTTTTTTTTTCTAAAATGTTGTGTTGCCTAAGAATAGGCAAGCCATTATTTTATCACCCCCACAATTGCTAGACCACAGAGCAAGACAACTTTGACAAATATGAGTGCCCTAGAGGCACACGTCCCTCCCCTAGCCTCTCCTGGGTCTCCTGGCCACAGACCTTCTGTTGTAATTCTTCAAGGCATTTTATTCTGAAGAGCAGTGTGCATCCTTTCTGAGATGGGCATAGAGTAAGTCCTGCTGTGAGCACAGGGTCACCTCTGTAGACTGTGCCATCCGTGTAACAGCTGGAAACCCAGCTCAGGCATGCAGCACAATAAAGGACTTGCTCTTGATTCAGTTCCCAGAGCTCTTAATGCCTTTGCCTGTCCCCACAGGCATGGCTGCCTCCTGCCTGCATTCCCTGCCAGCCCTCAGAGCAGCCAGGTGGCGTCTGCACATTTGAAATTCTCAGGCCTGTGGATGTATGTCATCATCACATACAGCATCCTGCAGACCATGTGTGCCTTCTGCTCAGAAAGCAGGTGGACAGTGGCTAGAGGGAGAGAATTGGACATAAGAGGGATTCCACACTGAGGAAGCATGTTTACAGAAGGCTGGAGACTCCTGTATCTAGGAGCTTTTCAGACAGTACAGAGGCAGAACAGAGTAATCTAGTCCGTGGACATCTGGAGCAATCATCCTTTGAAGTTACTTATCTCTGACTCACACTCTGCCCATCTAGATCTTTTCACGTGGGTCTTGGGAGGTCATCATTCACACCAGCAAGGTAGCTTTTGAACCTCCATAGAAGTGCAGTAGCCAGTGGATGCCACAGCGCCGCTGTCCAAGGCAGGACAAGAGGATACTTGTGACCTCGAGACTTCATAGGAGACCCATAGCTCTCAGAGTTTGCTGGAGAGCCAGGGAATGAATGCTGGAACACAGCAGGGGGATCAGAGGATGCCAGTTAGAACTGCAGCCATGAGAAGGAGCAGGTGGGGAACCGTGGTCCACAATGGCCCAAGGGTGCCTGACAGTGTCCTAGACATCACATTAGGTATCTGTGGTGTGTACTTGCGGCTCATGAACCAGCAGTCAGACCTCAAGAAACTGCTTAGAAAGGAATAACCTCCAACTTGGAAAGCTGTCAGCCCTTCCCCAGGAAATGCAGAAGCTTTTCCTGTTTATGTTTTTGAGCCATTGAGTGTCTAGAAGTGATGATAAGGGCAAATAGCAAGTGAGGAGATGTCTGTTCAGGAACATCAAGGAGAAGGCAGAGGTGTTTCAACCAGGGCTGCCCTCATCCCCAGCTCAGCCCATGAGATGAGCCCAAGTTCGGGATAGCCTCCTTCCACTCCCCCGCCCCCAGGCCTAGGGTCGCCATGGATACAGTGGTCACTAAGTATCTATCACCCCTCCTGTGGGGTGAAGCAATGTTCTACAGGGTAGGATCTCAGGCTCTCTCTAGAGAGACTTACCTGGACTTCACTATGGCTCCAAAATCAGGCCGTAGACAGGTAACTCATGACCTGTTCCCCAAAGCACTGACTCTCCACAGACAACATAAGACAGAAGTCAGCCAAGCAGTGAGTGACAAGGTTCTGTCCACGGTGAGAGCCCAGACAAGCCTCCTAACGTGTAAGCTGGACTTCAGAGTGACACAGGGTTATCGCTAGAACTCCTGCAGCTCAATCCTCAGGGTCCACCAGGCATTAGGAGGCAAGTGGTGTTTATTATAATAAGGTACAGTGTGGGCAGAGGTGGCATTCAGTGGGACTTTGGGATGCCTGTCCCTTACCTGTGTGTAAAGTTGTTGTGTAACAGAATCCTTTACTTTCTCCTACTTCTCTAAGCTGAGCATTAGTTTCCCTTCATACTCTTAAAGCAAACGCAGGGAGGGCATGGATGATGCCTGAGCATCTCAGCTCTGCATCTCCCCCATCCCTGAGGTTGTAAGTGAAAGGGGCAGAACTCAGGTACCTTAGAGTATGAGCTCCTTTTGTCTCCCTGGTACCTGTCCTCAGGGGCCCTGCTTCTTTGGAGGGCTGATAGTTTACTCACAAGGGATTTGAGAGGGTTTGCTCCTATATTTTTATAGCAGTATCAAAGTATTATTCTGTATTATTTGGTTAAAATAGTACTTGAAATTGGCAAATTGGTGGTATCTACTGTCACCAGCCAGAAATTGACTTGGGATCTTGTGTTATTACCAAAGTTTGTTTTTACTAAATGTTATGCCAGAATTGACTCTTGGGGGCCCAGGTACTAAGTTAGTTGTAAGACTTGAGCCAGGTGCTTACATTAGCATAATTCCCAGACACTTTGGGGTGCTTTGGTTTATTGCTGGACACTAACCTAAGACTCTGTCTTACATGTCTGCTGCTTACTCACTGGTTGGCACACAGGGAACTAGCTTCCTATTGTGACACGACCTTCAGGAACAAGTGTGACTTTATATTACACCCCTTCTAACCTGTCAGCTAAACTGACTGGATAACTTTGTCAAAGCAGATTGGAGACATAAAAACAGCTGAAAAATATTTTCAAGACGTTGAGAAAGTAACACAGAAGTTGGACGGACTACAGGGTAAAATAATGGTTTTAATGAACAGGTAAATATCTTTCAACGATTTACTTAGTGTGTGTGCACGTACACATGCGTGCTGTGCTCAGAGGACCACTGTGGAGAGTTGGCTCTGACGGGAGCTCCCTCTGGGACTGAACTCAGGGTTCCAAGGGCAGCTGGTGACTTAGCCTGCTGACACTTTGGCCCACAGCTTGGGGTCTGTCTTTCTCCCTCTGTCCCTGCCCTCAGTACCGAATTGACTCCTAAGAACCAGTCTGAGGGGGTTCCTGCTCTTCAGAGCACACTTGTTTTTAGTATAGATTGACACCAGTGTGTTACACCCACCACTGGGCTCCTGGCAGCACTGGTCTCAGATTAGTTTTCATGAGTCATGTATCACATGATCATGAATGTGTATTGGTAATCAGGACAGACCTCCCCCTTCCCACCAGGCCCAGAAAGTGAACATTGAGGGGGAAGGTCAGTTTATAAGGCAGGAAGTAACCCTGGTTGGAGCTACAGTGTCTGGACTGGAATCTGGATGGTGGACTTGATAGTGACTCTGATGCTACAGTCAGCAGTAAAGCCACTCACTGCCTCCATGTGAGAGCACATGTCACTCTAGCATGTGTGCCCCTTGTCTCGTGGTGCGTGTCTTTCCTGTGCTCACTGCTTTACCTGTTGTGTGCATTGCAGAGCCTTTCTGTATCTTGGCCAGAATAACTTTGAAGAAGCTCACAAGTTCTTCACAGAAATTTTGAAAATGGACTCCACAAATGCAGTGGTAAGACATGTAGATGTGGCACCCCACAGGCCCCTCTACCTTTTGTAGACCAGCAAACCCAGATTCCTGCTCTGGCCTACCTGGCCTCCAATAGCTAGAGAGGTCCATGAAGGGGCTGGTAAGACATGGGGACCAGGGACCACCAGGTAGTGCCATCCTAAGCACATGTCCTTTCCTCCAGGCCAACAACAATGCTGCTGTGTGTCTGCTTTACCTGGGCAAGCTCAAGGACTCCCTGCGGCAGCTGGAGGCCATGGTACAGCAGGACCCCAGGCACTACCTGCATGAGAGTGTGCTCTTCAACCTGACCACCATGTATGAGCTAGAGTCCTCCAGGAGCATGCAGAAAAAGCAGAGCCTACTTGAGGCTGTTGCCAGCAAAGAAGGTGACAGCTTCAATACACAGTGCCTCAAGCTGGCCTAAGTTCCCACCAGACCCTGCAGTGTACCCTGCAGACACTTGAGCAGATGGATCGGTAGTAAGGGGATTTGACAGGTGTGTAGGAGCTTGTCTTGAGCTGGGGCCCCTCTCAAACCCACTGTCTTGCCTACCATGCAGTCCCATAACACTGCCAGTAGGTAAAAGTGGACTGTGTGGATGGCACTCAAAGGCAGCAATCACAAGACTCTATGGGTCCCTTTGGTTTGTTCCTAGACATTTATCTGCTCATTTATCACTTCTGAATACTCACAGAGAAACAGTGAGTGTATAATACAGTATTCTCACCATACAGGTCATTGTCTTTCTTCTACCACATCCCAAACCAAAGCATCATGTTGATTATTCAGTTCACTCTTGGCCTGGAGGTGGGTGGAGAGCCGTCAACACACTCAGAACACAGCTGGGACAAGAAGCATCTCAGGCCAGGCATAGCATCTGTGCATTCCTGTGTGCTCAGAAGTCAGGATATATGCTTAATGCTTGTATACTTTTTGCACTTTGAGAAATGTAAAGTACCTGAAAACAGCTTCAAGAACTCAGCTTCCCCAGTTTACGGGGAAGCACTTATTTTAAAGGCAGGAGGCAGGATACACAACCTTGAGATGCAGCAGATTGCAGTTTGTGCCTCGTGTGTTGAGGGCCTGGGTGCCACCCCAGCCCAAAGCAAAGCCACGTGTCTGTTGACTGCTGTAATAAAGTAAAAAGAGAAAGCTCTTGTGTGACTTCCTGAGGAGACATGGACAAATACCTCAAGTGACAGATGACAGGCCAGACTGTCTTACCCAAGACTAAATTAGAGAAGCAGTACATTGTGGGGTGGGGGGCAGCATTCACAGGAGCATGGACACCACCCTACCTTGGTGGTGACCCTCAAAAATCATGTGTCTAGAGCACCTGCCAAACTTGGAGGCAGCCCAGCTGGTCAGCTGCTCTCCCAGCTATTGTTCCTAGTTTGTCATCTTGAGGAGCCAAGTTCCTGTGTTCCTTGAGGAGGTAGTACTTCAGAAGAAATAGCTACACAGCACTCCACCCTTTCCCAGCTTACATTCTTCCACATTCTTTCATGGCATTTCCTGAGCCTTACGAGTACTATGAAGATGTTAGTTTGTGACTGAACACTGTCCCACTGTGCCTCAGCAATAGTCACTCTCAGGATTTTGACTGACTGGGTCATCAGTCATCTCTAAGATAAACACAGATGTGTTGAACAGGGCAGTTGAACAGGCACATCATATCTGCTTTAGCAAAATCAGAGCAGTGGCCCGTGACCTGTGTCCTGGCCAGCCACTAGTATTAGGCATGAGTTTCCTCCAGGGGAGCACACCTTGACTCACAAGACACACAGATGAGGTACCCAACAGGCCCCTCTACCTTTTGTAGACCAGCAAACCCAGATACCTGCTCTGGCCTACCTGGCCTCCAATAGCTAGAGAGGTCCATGAAGGGGCTGGTAAGACATGGGGACCAGGGACTACCAGGTAGTGCCACCCTAAGCACATGTCCTTTCCTCCAGGCCAACAACAATGCTGCTGTATGTCTGCTCTACCTCAGAAGCCAGAAAGAGGGCATTAGATTCCCTAGAGCTGGAGCTACACATGGTTGTGAGCCCTCGGTACAGGTTCTGGGAACCCAACTCCAGGCCTTTGCAAGAGCAGCAAGCAGTCTTAACCCTAAGCCATCTCACCTGATCTCATGTTCTTCAAGTTTTTAAAAATGGAACTAGGACTGTGGCATTTGGAAGAATGTGCCAAGTGTACAGAAGACAGGCATTCATGGTCTCAATGACCAGAAACCATGCCCCATGGGCTGAGGCAGATCATCTTCCTGTATTGGACCAGCATGTGGGTGCAAAGCCAGAAGGGTTCCCAGCTCTGGCCATGGGGAGAGGGTGGCAAGCTCACCCTGCTCACCTCAGGCCCCACATCATCAGATGGCATGCCAGAAGCTACTAGATTTTCTGGCAACAGAAACGGCATCCTGAGTTCTGTTTCTGCATCTCACATCTGCAGGTAAGATTGACCCAGTACTCCCCAAGACTACATCCTCTGCTGTCTCAGTCAGTGTTCTGTTGCTATAAAGAAACAACATAACCATGCCAACTCTTATAAAAGAAAGTGTTAAATTGGGGCTTGCTTACAGTTTCAGAGGTTTAGTCCAGTACTGTGGTGGGAAGCATGGTAGCATGCAAGCAGACATGGTGTTAAAGAATATGAGGAAAGACTTGTTTTCTTTTTTTTTTAAGATTTATTTATTATGTGTACAGAATACAGAAGAGGGTACTAGATGTCATCATAGATGATTGTGAGCCACCGTATGGTTGCTGGGAATTGAATTCAGGTCCTCTGGAAGAACAGATAGTGCGCTCTTAACCTCTGAGCCATCTCTCCAGCCCAAGACTTGTTTTCTTTAAGGGTCTGGCCACAGGGAGTTTAATTATGCTCCAGTAAGTAAACGAGCAGCACAAATGGGTATTTTTGTAAAATGTAAGAGTGGGCATGAATCTGAGAGGTCTGATAACTGAGTTTGATGGGGTGTATGATATAAAATCACCAAATAATTAATAGATAGATAGATAGATAGATAGATAGATGGATAGATAGATAGATAGATAGATAGATATTGAGATTTCTGGGCTGGAGAGATGGCTCAGAGGTTAAGAGCACTGACTGTTCTTCCAGAGGTCCTGAGTTCAGTTCCCAGCAACCACATGATGGCTTACAACCATCTATGATGACCCCTGGTACCCTCTTCTGTATACATAATAAATAAATACATCTAAAAAAGATTAAGATTTCATTTAAGATTCCCTCTGCTCAGATATGTCTAGGTTTGTGTCAAGTTGACAGAAACCAACCAGCACAGTGACTATTTGGGAAGTGCATCACATCCTTTGCAGTGACATATGCATTTCACTTTGTTTGAGACAGTACTTCCTCCCTATGTAGGTAAAACAGGCAGAAATGCGACTCCAGATCCTCCTGCCTCAGCCTCCAAAGTGCCGGGATTACAAGCACGTGCTACCCCACCCAGCTTGGACCACTTCTTAACTGGTCTTGTCCTCACCCATTGTCATCTCTGCCCTTGCACTCCCCAGGTTCACCCTGGAGGGGGTCCTAAGCCCCTACTGCATAGCAAATTGTAAAACCTATATAGACTACTCCCTCCCTACTGTCCTTCCCCAGGGCCTTTGTCTGCCACTTCATGAACCTTGGAAGCTTGCCCTCCATTGTTAGGAGTAAAAGGTCTCCATAGTATCCATACATTGAAGTCTTTGTTGTCCAGTGCTAATTAAAATTAAATAAGACCCTGTATATGGATGGGGCCTAGTCCAGTAGGAATAAAGTGCTCACATACAATGAAAGAGAGGTGAACCCAGAAGGCCCAACTCCGTGATGGGGATCCTGCCATCTGTTTCAGACACCTAACCACCCATGTTGGCACATGAACTTATTGTTTAAGTCTCTTGGACTGTGGTGTTTCTTTACCCTGCATCTGAAGACCAGTCATATCACTTGCAGTTGCATCAGCACATAATCCCCTGAGCACCTGGGAAGGGCAAGGCTGCACACGCTCACCGTGCTCCGGGCTCTGCTCTTTCCCAAGACTTGTCCTGTTGCCCGTCCTGTGCCCTGTCTGGAGCCTGGATGCCAGGGGGAAGCTCTTGAGTGTCTAATGCACCTGCAGTGCCTCCTCTCTGCAAGTGCAAATGAAGTCTGCAGAGGAGGAGCAGAAAGCCACTAGTGTAGTTCAAAGCCCTGCTCTGGGGGCTGGGGGAGGGGTGATAGTACAGGCCTCTGGAAATGTCTCTGCCCCCAAGTCCTGCACTCCTGTGTCCTTGGATAATGACACTCCTTTGTTCTCCTGGAGAAGCAATAATCAATTATGCCAGGGCACCTGGGAGCCATCAGGATTAATGAACGACTGGCCAAGCTGAAAGATGTATAGACGGCAAGGCCAATCACTGGTTGCATTGATCTGTCTTTTGCCAGGCAGGTGTGTAGACAGTCTGCAGACAGGAGAGCTTTCTGTAACAGCTGACACGGATGAGCACACTTACCCCATTGACATATAACGACAGGGGAAGGCTGCATACCTAGCATGTGCAAGGCTCTGGGTTCAGTCTCCACAGAGCAACTATCCATCAGTGACCATTAATTCACGAGGGTAGATAGAGCCCACCTGATCCAGTCACTCAACAATACCACGCAGCTGGGAATCAAGTCTTCCATACATGAGACTGTATCCCAGGTGTAACAAGGGCTAGTGGGAAGAGCTGGCTTTACTGGTTATGACTTAAAGATGGGCTGTACTGCTACAAGTAAGGCACCTACAGATGGCATCCATCTAGAACTCCACCAGACAGTGGGTTGACTACCATCAACCTTACTTACCCATAAAGTATCCAATGCCATCATCATGTCAATGTCCAAGTGTTTACCACCAAAGCAACAAGGCTACAGTGACAAACAGGGCCCCTGCACATCCCATCCACCATAGGCCACACAGCTTTCCACAACAGGGCACAGAGCCTGTCTACAGCACCCTGGAGCTGTGGACAGAATAAGAAACCTTAGTGTTTACCTGATTAATCAAGCTCAGGTTCTTTCTACTCAGAGGAAACAGCCAAGCAAAACGTTTATAGCATTTTGTTTTGCTTATTTTTGTTAAAGCATGGGGGGCGGTTATCATGGATTCTGCTACCATGCTCATGTTCTACAAACCTGCAGCTCACTTAAATATTCCAAGGCTTCTGAGCAACTGGAGCCAGCACTGTACGACTTTTGTCTTTCAGCTGGCCATTTTCAGGATACCAGGGCATGTATGTGTATGTACGTGTGTATGTGTATATATGTGTGTATATGTGTGTACATGTGTATCTGTGTGTATGTATATATCTGTATATGTGTGTATGTGTGTGTGTATCTATGTGTGTGTGATCTGTCTCTCTTCATAAATTTCCATTGTATAAGCCATAAAATTATTTGAGGTTCTGAACCTTTCACATGGTGTACTTTCTAAAAAAAAAGTTTTCAAGAAAATGATTGTTCCTGTTCACACATCTGAACAAGAATCAAATTCATTGCCCTCTACCCACCCACTCATCAACTCAACCCATTTTCCTATTCACCTACTCCATCCACTCACTCTTGAACGTAGAGCCCACCCAACTACCTACCCACCTACTCCCATGGCCCCCAACACTCCTCACCTATCTATTCACCAAGATACACCCAATTCTACCACTGGGAAATGCTCAAAATCTTCACACTGGCGAATTAGGACAAGTTCCTGCCATCAACCCTCTGACCCTTTCTTTGCCCAACCACAGGTAAGACTCATGCTTTTATTCAGGTATGAGATCAGCCCAGCATCAATTCACCACAGCTCCCAGGACACCCAACAGAGGTCTAGCTCTTTGCAGCCTCTCTAGCCCAGTGTAAGCAAAGGCTCTACTGAGATGTGAAGCTGTATTATGGAAATGAGGAGCTTAGGCTGAGAGGGTTTCCAAAAGCGCTGGCTCAGCACTTGTGAGGTCCTAGGTTCTTTCTACCATAACTGAGACAGCAAGAGAAAATTACATGCCTGAAGCTGTGAACTTCACTGTATAGTTAAGGGAAACACCCACCATTAGAAGTGCCTTTCTGCTTCTAGACTTAGATGTGGTCTGTATACACTGGACCAGAGGCCATGTAATCAGAAATGGTATATTAAAATGCAGTGACAGACCTCATGCTCCCAATTCCACACACCTAACTGTGTTCTGATGATGTACCCAACTTCCTTTGTTTACCATCCCAGAGCCAGGGTGGTCACCTACCTGCACCTCAGCTACTCAAGAGACAAGGGGCAAGGGAAATCACACAAGCCCAGGAGTTCCAGACTTGGTCCAGTGTGGGGGCTCTCAGGAGGCAGAGGCAGTGGGTCCTTGGAGTTAAAGTCTAACCTGATCTACATACTGAGCTCTAGGCTAACCAAAGACCCAATCTCAAAAAAATAATAAACAGGGCCTGCCATTACGCCCAATGACCTGATTTCAATCACTGACTTGTGGTAAGACAAAATCAACTCCCTCAAGTTGGGGTCTTCTGACTTCCACTAGTGTATCATGACACACACACACAAATTTAAAGAAATACTCAACCTACCAAAATACCTCGCACTCCAAACACACAAAACAAACAAAAATACACATAGTTGACATCCAATAAGTCTGTCTGATAGAGGACAGTGTCAGAAAAGAGATGGGGGGATAGAAGCAGGAACCCAAAACATCAGACACAGCATGTGTGAAGCCTTGGGTTCCATCCTCAGCACTGTACAAAGCAGGCATGGTGGCAGATACCTATAATCCCAGCACTCAGGAAGAACAAGCAAGCTCAGGAATTCAAGGCCATCCCTACCTTCTCAAAGTCATGCTCGGCTACATGACCAGCCTAGGATACAAGAGACCCTATCACAAAAAAAGTAAAAGTTACAACAAACAACAACAACAATTTAAAAAAAAAAAATGTGGCTGGAGAGGTGGTTTAGTAGTTGAGAGCAATTGCTCCTCTTGCGGAGGACCTAGGTTCAATTCCCAAAACCCATATGGCGATTAACAACCACCTATAACTGTAACTCCAGTCCTGGAGGATTTGACACACTCTTTTTTGACTTTGGTGTGCAACACACACACACACACAAACACACACACGCGCGCGCGCGCAAAAGGTTCCAACACAAAATAGTTTTTTTTTTTTAATTAAAGCCAGGAATGGTGGCATATATCTTTAATCTCGGCACACACGAGGCAGAGGCAGGAGGATCTCTGTGAGTCTGAGTCCAGCCTGGTCTACATATCCAGTTCCAGGCCAGCTTCTGCTACATGGTAATACAGTCTTAAAAAACACTGGTAGACAAAGCTAGCAGATCAGTCCTGACTTACAGACTGTAGCTCTAGAGAAGAGGGCCAGGATATGCTGCTTGTATAATTCTGAGGCTGAGGCAGCTTCAGTCATCCACCCAGGGCCCAAACTCCCCTGTATGTCAAAAGCAAGCTCCCAGATCCAACAAGGTGATGAAAGCCATGGGGAGCCTCCATTGATTACTTAGAGAATAGTCTGCCCTTCGACAGCACACATTGTTGGCGTTTCCTGTAATTACAACACACTGCACATAAACATCAGCATTATTATTTTTTATTTATGGTTCTGGGGCCCATGCCCAAGACCTTGCATATATATTCTAAATTAGTGTTCTACATCTAAGCTGTATCAGTCCAGTCCCAAGGCACCTGAATAGGAAAATCATACATTACTTCTTTTGACTCTTTGATTGTAGAAGGGCCTGAAATCACACTGATAAGTTTCTAGCCTGATGTA